>CAJPEV010000239.1:3307-37834 GCA_905338385.1 Darwinula stevensoni
ACGAAAAAAATCGTGCTTCGCGGACTGTTGCGTTGTTTGTATGCACAAAAACTTTTGCTACAACCTAGTAATAAGCATAGGATACAAGGCAGGATTGCAATCACTGTAAATGAACTGTAAATTTTTGAATTTTTCATTTCAAATTGAAAAGTTTTTTTTATCACTGCTTTTTTGTTTTTGATGCAGTCAACAAGGTGGATATCTGTAAACTTTTAGCATTAAAATTCTAGGCTACTGAGCTGTATTATAATAAAAAATTTTGAAATTGAGACCAATGAGACAAAAGTTTGGTTCTAGGGCAATAGGGGAAAGGCCAATTGCTCAAGTGCTTACACAATTAAATGATACTGAAAGTGTCACATTGAATTCAGTTGCATCAATGTTTTTGGCTCACTCCATGATATATTGAAAATGACATAGAGGCTATAATTATTTCAAGGCTGACTTTCATCCAGGACATAAATCCTGTGTGGATTTATGCCTCATTCACAGTAAACACAGACAAACAACAATGCCCAGATAAAAATAGCAATAGACTAAACAAGGAGCTCATTTCAGAGAACAGTTGGATTTACTTCTTGAGAATAATAAGACTTCTTACATTGAAGTGCACATGATAAGATCTTTCACAGCCTCTTCTCCTTAACTGAATGCTGAATGATGACAAAAGCCCATTTGAAAATAAAAGATAATAATATCTTTCATGAAATACTCATCTATGAAGAAAGAAGGGAAACCCACTAGGTTGTCTCTGAGGGAGAAAGTGTCTTATCGAGTGTTACCTCTCTATTCAGTACCCAAGAAAAAAAAAAAAAAAAAATGGAGAGAGAGAGAGAAAAAAAAGAAGAGGATCGAGCCCTCGCCTTTTCCCCAAGAGTGCGCCGTCTCCGATTCCCTCACGGCTTGACATGCCCTAAGGAACCACGAGCACCCATCGGAGCCCATTGCCTTTGATGCATCTGTCCCGATTTGAACCATTTCAACCGTGCCGTTCTTCAAGCCAGAGACAGATCGTGACACTTCTTGAGACTTTTCTCGGCGCGAATCGACTCCGACCGACGTCGGTCGGCCGTTCGAGAGCCAAAAAAATCGCCTCTTCCACCTCCGAAGAATCCAAAGCCTCTAGCTTTGGATTAACCACACTAAACTCGATTTAAATGCCCAAAAAGCCGTTTGGGGCATTTCCGCACCGACAGCCGCCACGAACCGCAAAGCGCCGCGAGTCGACGCCGCGAGAATCAAATCCCCAACAGATGAAGAGAGAACGGCTCACCTCGAACTTCATGATGAACCACGACGAGAGATCCACTCGATTGCGACTGGAATGGAAACGGCGGGCGAACCGGTCCTCGCTGGCCCCATTCCCCCTTTCTAAGGAGGAAAATTTCAATTGCTCTCGATTCCGGTCGTGAGAATCCCGGCGACCCCAGTCGCTCCACGCGGGGAAAGAATGAGAGCGGGGAATTCCAGCTTTTCGAAGCGGAATGGATTTGCGAATGCAAACGGAGGAGGCGGGCGTCTGGGGGGCGCCTGGGGGCGTCTGGGGGGCGCCTGGGGGCGTCTGGGGGGCGCCTGGGGGCGTCTGGGGGGCGCCTGGGGGCGTCTGGGGGGCGCCTGGGGGCGTCTGAGGGGCGCCTGGGGGCGTCTGGGGGGCGCCTGGGGGCGTCTGGGGGGCGCCGGGGGGCGTCTGGGGGGCGCCTGGGGGCGTCTGACCGGTGGGACGGGAAATCCATGCCGAAATAAAAGAATTTCGACGCCGGTCGCCGGCGTCGATGCAAGAGAATGGGGGGATAGAGGTATAGAAGGAAGGAGAAGCACGCGTTTACCGATGGGGAACTTTAAAACCGAAACGGGTCCGTATCGCAGCACGCACGACACGCTCAGCCGGTTCGAGCGGCCGGGTTCGCGTCGAACGTCTGCCGGCGGAAACATCCGGAGAATTCAGCTGGGATTCCGCCTTCGAAAGGAGCCAAGACGCCGGAGTTTCGCCATCGCGGCCCGCAGCGATGCTCTTCTTTCCTGTCCGGTTTCGTTGGAGTGTAGGCGAGGAAGAATTCATGCATGAATATGTCAGAAATATAAAGAAATCGCATTGTGTATGGAGAAAAAAAAAAGGAACATCACGTTCATCAATGGTATAAACTGGATTCTCTGTAGTTCGTTAGTTGAGAAACAACATGGAGACCGGTAAGGTTGTTTCTAGAATTGGCCTGCCTCCTCCTGAAGGGCCCCCCCCCCCCTCCTGAAGGGCCCCCCCCCCCTCCTGAAGGGCCCCCCCACCCCCTCCAGAAGGGTCAGAACCATCTCTTGGAAAGCTGTAGGGGTAACTACCCTTTGAGCCAGAAAAGGTGGAGATCCCCTCACCAACCTCTCCCTCCTTCTTTCAAGTACACCCTGATTTTTCGTGTCCGGATGTGAAGATATCAGGCGCTGCGATGAGCTCTTCATTAGCGATGAGCTCTTCATTAGCGATGAGCTCTTCACGAGTGCAAGGGGTTCCCAGACGGTCATAAAACTGAAGTCCTCTTTCGTCTTCGTCAGTTCTTAAAAAAAAAAAAAAAAATTGTCTAGCGGAGAAGTATTTGTTAAGTTTGACCTGTATGATTTTATTTTCTTCCAGGAAATAAATAAATAAATTTTAACGTTAAGCAGATCGTAGGAGATTTTGGACCAGATATTTTGCAGGCCTGTCCGGGGCTGCCAATTCTGCAACTTGCAGAATCGGCAGACGAGTCCGGAACGCGCGCATTTCCGCTCCTTCCGCTCCACATCGGAGGAAAAAAAAAAAAAAAAAGGGGGAGAGAGGGATTCATTTTGTGCAAGCAGTCGGCGATAAGCGGCCGTGGACGCAATATCCGACTCAGTTGATGGAATAAACGATGAAGAAGCTTCCCAAATTGGCGTAAAATCGTTTTTCTCCGGAATAAAAGGCTCAGTATGATTATTAGGAAAAGAAACTTTGCATTTTGAGAAGGGCTCGAGCTGGGTTTGCCCCTGAACTGATGACGATTTCCGAATTCCACTTTCGATTCTTGGCATTTGGGGTCGACCGAGGAAACGGGTTCGGTTGCCTGTTGATGCTCGAGACCGGCTTTGCCCCCCCCCCCTGCCCCCCCGCCCCAGATGAAGCCGGTCGAACGGGACCGATAACCTTGACCGGAGCCTTGATTTCGTTTCCTGTTAAACTCTCTTTTCCGGTTTTACCGCTGGTTTCACTCGCATTTCACAATAATTAGGTGGCATTTCTTCTATCGATAGCTTTCTGGAGCGATTACGGAGCCACAGCCGACTGCGCTGGCTTGTCGTCCGCGCATTTTAAAGGGCGAGAGGGAGAGCTATATCGCTTTACACAGCATCGATTTTCAAACATTTCTGATGTTCTTATCGAAGGGAAGGGCGTGGGAATTAATTATTCGAATTAATTATTCGAAGCCATTGTTCTAGCTTGGTTCGAGGACGGCCACCTTGGACGTTCCCGCTTCAACCAAGAGCATTGATGACGGTGGTCGTGGTCGTGGACGCGTTCTTCTCCCCATCTGCATCCCGGACCCCCCAGTCGAGGAGGAGCAGCAGCAGGCACATCCACTCCGCCCTTCCCTGCAACAGAGTGGAGGAATCTCGTTGGCCATGTCAGCGGCCAGATCGATCGCGACTCGCACGTGCTGCTGGTTGGGGCAAGAACGCAATACCGGCGCGGAAGTGAAATTTTAAGGAGATGAAAGAAATGTGGCTTGGTTTTTTTTTGCTTTCTGGAGCGTATCGGATTGAATTTGAAACAAGTCTGAAGGCCACGCTATCACCTGGTATTAAGCTCGGATTGAGTTCTGTGTCCTAAATAACTGTAATCAATACATCCAACCTGAAATTTTAAGTAAATAACCGTCGTTCCGTGCCTTTTTGCACTGTTCATCAGCCTGAACCACGCAGAAAAGGAAATGGAAACAGCATACAATCCCAAATCCCAAGGGAGAAAGAAACAGCTTATCTGGAACTACATGACGGATGCTAACACGAGAAGCGATCCACTTTTTTTGCAGACTGGAATGAAACAGACGAAAAAGGAAGAGCCGGTTCTTCTCTGCTGCTGGCCCAGTTTCCCCCTTCTTTTCATTGGAGAAGGGCTTTTCTAATAGTAGGGCGGAAAAAAAATTCGATTTCCATTCCGGTTGTGTGGGTCTCGTTAGCGAAAAAAATAATCGCGCTCTCGAGTCCAGTCATGATAACATGGGCATTGAGATTCAAGTTTGTGAATACATACGTCATGGTGTGAAACAGAACAGGCAGAGGACGACTGAGGCAGCTGAGCCGATTCATGAAGAAATAGATACTGGAGTGAGACGATTTCAAGGTTCAAGGTCGAGATCTCACCTGGCTTCCCATTCTTGGGCAAGTCCCATCTTCCTCGAAGTTGTGGAAATCGTCTTGCGACGAGGGAGGAGGGAGTTCGCTCTCGGCGTCTCGTGCGCGCGTCATCAGCAGGAATGCGGCATTTGCACGCATGGCGGCTCCGAACGAGTCTCCCCATCAGTAATTGGAGAAACCCCCTGTACGACATCCATGTTCCATCCCGTTCGAACGAAATTGGACGCACAAATCGCGCCCATCGCTTGATCACACTCGTTTCACGGGAAGGAAAAGTGCGAATCGGTGCGGACTCAAGTGGAGATGAAGCAGTTCGGCAAGCCTCTGCCTCCGGGCGACCGAGACCGACCTCCCACTCCGGTCGGAGCGTGCAAGACTCGGAACATCCTGAGCGGCGGGGATGACGGATGGCGCCGTTGCACGCTTTCGTCTCCTTTCGACCCTGGCGCGTCACGGCGCATCCGGGTTTCGACGATCATCTTTCCCAGACGGTCGACAACCTCCTGCCGGCAGCGATTAAGAAGCGCTAATGACACTGCAACCTTCGACGCCGTCTGGTGAAAACGAAAGTTCTCTCGGCACCCGCACGACACTTTGTCGAATTTTACCGATCGTGGATCATCGCCTCTACACTCCTCACAAGTCCCAGTGGCTATTTCACGGAGGGTAATGCACCAGCTCCAAACGTGCGACATTGGTCGGTGTCGCATTTGTCGCCGGCGAATGCGCACGATCCTCATCTGTCACTGACTCGAGTCCATTTTTAATGGCGTCGCACCAACGGTTCACAGTTCGCCGTTCGCCGAAAATTCGATCACGCGTCAAGGTTTGTGTAACGTTAAAGAATACCAGTATTTGTAGCCTATCATCTTAAATCAATTAATGCGCACGCAAATTATTTTCAGATTGAATTCATTCCCAGTGGCTGTATTTTGGCTGAAGAGTCAGGGGGCCAGGGCAGGAAAGTGGGGGACCCCCCCCCCCCCCCCCCCCCCCCCCCCCCTCTCGTTTGGTGGACTGCGGTCTGCTGCAAAGAATGTGGTCCGTTCCGAATTCGATGATAACAAATTTCGAAAGCAGCATATCTGCAGTGCATATCTCTCTTTTTTTTTCTCTTTCTCTGCCTCAATGCTTTTTCATGCTTATTTATGTAGTAAAATATAATTACGTATACATTTAATTCTAATTCTTATTTTTTGGGGATTTTTATTTCTGGATTTTGCTTTGAATATAGAGGGGGAATCGGTATCATCCCGCCGAACATCGTTGGAACGGTGATGCCTTTCGTCCCCCTTCTCTGCCTCTTCACAGCCATTAAGTGAGTCCGCCAAAATTAACCAACATCACACATGGGGAGAGAAAAGAAGGGAGGGGGGGAATTAAAAAAAAAATTAGAACGTGCAGCAGAACATGAAGGCCGACTAAAAATACCAGCAGTCCAAATATTCGATGATGGGATTATCACTGACGCAAATTTAAAACCACGTTATCGTTTCCCCGCGCCACGCATGCATGAAAGACTTCTTTCCTGCAGAGCGGGGAAGTTCAAACTGGCGTTCGACAACAAGCACCGAAAGTTCAAGGGACATAAGAGACCATCCGTGAACAAGATAGTCGTGCACCAGCACGTGAAGAAGCCGCACCACCACCACACACCGGAGCCGATCTTCGTGGACCCCTCCTCCTCGTCCTCGTCCTCCTCTTCGCCATCCTCGTCGGGGGGCGTGGGGTCCTTCACGAACCACCTCACTCCCTATCCGCTGAGACGGTCGGGTGGGAGAGGAAAGCCGGCGCGGAAGCGGAAGAGGTCGGACAAGGCGTACGATTTTTCTGTGGGCAGACGGCGTTGAAGGCCTTCTTTGCTCTCTCTTTTACCGTTCGTTTGTTATTCTTTTACGTGCTCGTTGTTGTTATAGAAAAGGAAAAAAATTGCCTGTCGTCGCTTTGGTGCTATTCATTATTTATTTCCTCTGAAAAAGTTTCTTCCTTTCGTCTGAAAAAAAAAAGTTTCCCGAGATTACTGGTGAAGGAGGACATATCAGTGAGGCATTACTTTAAATGGTCCTCAATAATGAGAGACAGATTACAACGATTTCCAAGCCATATGACCTATGGCCGAATGAATCCAGCCTCAATACGCTTTTCTTTCCGCTTCTTCGCTGAGAGAACGAAAAAGAATTTAAAAATCGATTCTGAATAAATCTACTTACGAATGAAGAATATACGTTCTGATTATTAGTTATTAATTAGTTAACGAGGATTTCATGTGGGACGAGGGTGGGGGGCGGTGTAAGATTCATTTTCTCCATTTCTTTCCCCATAGAAGCTTGCATTCTAATCTCCTATGGTCTTTCGTGATTCGCCAGTTTTTTTTATTATAACGTAAATATCTAATATATCGGGTGGCCCCCCCAAAAAGTTCAGAACTTCACACGCCTGCAGACGGAATACCATATGAGTTATCGACAGGAAATTTGCAGGGTTTCACATCCAACATCTTTTGGTAATGTGAAAAAAATTCAGTATTATTGGTTGCTAACGTCCAGAGTGAATTTTTTTTCTCCCGCGCGCCGTCGTATGGGCAAGTGTGGTAAGATGTGTGACTGACCTCAATGAAGAGATGTTTTGATCGGATCCGCCATTCTGGTCCACAACTGCTCGGAGACGCTGTTTCCATTCATTGATTCTCTTTCTTGTGTTGTCATAGACAAGAGGCCACAATTCCTCGATTCAAGCCTTCAGTCCAGCAAGTAATGTAACAGGGATGTCGCATTCATCATAAACTGGCTCCTTCAATTCGTTCCACGTGCTGTAGTCGATGGGGCTTTACGTCTAGCGAATTGGAGTTACACTGATTTTCTCGAATGAAGTCAGGAGTTTTATTCTCTGAGTACTCATGCGCACGTTTGGGACGATGTGAAGGAGCACTCTCCCGCATGAAAAAGTTTTCATGATTTAGGTCCAACTGTCTGCATTGAGAGAAATTATTCCTCAAGAACTTCAAGAGTTGTGGAGAACACTGAATCTCTTTCTTGAAGGATGTGAATTTCGTTCCGCCCCCGGCCCCCCCCCCCCCCCCCCCCTGAGTAGCCGCTCCTGGGGGGGGGGGGGGGGTTTCGGAGGAAAGAGACCAAACGTTAGAAAGATATTGACTCGTAGATGACAAAAAGTGGCTTTTTTGTTTCTTGCGAGGCGCCATTTCGCCATGAAAATGAAATTAGCTGTGGTTCAATTAGGCTTTCTCCGGTACTGTCCCCCAGTGTTGCCGGATGCCATGTCGAAATTACGCCAGATTCAAGACTACTTTTGCCTTCCTATTGGCGTCTGGATCTTCCGTATATTTTTATGTCTTTATTTATAAGACATTTTTATGCCGAGTTCATGAGTTGAGCTGAGGTGGTTTCATCGATGCGTTGGGATATGCAGAAAACTTATCCAGACATTCCTGAATTTAAGAAAATGGCGCGTACCATGAATTCCACGCTTCTTGAAAGCAATCTCTCCTCAGACCGGCTTGGCTTAAAATAAAAATTTCCTGAGAGATAAAATTTCTTTTTTTTTCTGGCTTGATTGGGCATATCACGTCGTGAGCGCAACTTTTTTTTGCCATATCCATGGGGTGCATCTAATTCAATGTGATGTTTCTGGTTTAAAACCTTGATTGAATCTATTAAGCTTCCCCAGGCCTTTTGGGAAATTCCTCAATGGACATCAGTTGCACTTTTCAGCCATATTTCCAATGTTATTGATGCTTAATAGATTTCATTTGATTGCCTGTTCAAATCGCAGAGTCTTTCCTGCAGCTTCTGGCATTTCATTACTAAAGTCCTGTATGAGGTTTAAAAGCGACCTCACATGGCCTGGTGAAAGTTAAAAAAAGAGCAATATTGGGTCAAAACAGATACCTTCTACAGAATGAATTGCACTATTAAGCCTGAGTTCAACCTGGGTCTGGTGAGGTCCTACCGCTTCTTCTAGAAAGAATTAGAAGAAGAAAGATCAGGCATGCCACGTGCATCATATGGGGACAATGCATGAAATTTTTCAGTGTGGCTGCAATGCAGGACATGCAAGGCAAATTTCAACTTGGCTGAAGTTCTTCGTGAAATGTTCAATGCGGCAGAAGTGCATAATATACCTGACCTATACACACAGAATCAAATTAATGCAATTTGGTAGAGAAAAAATTTGTCCTCCATGTGATGCGTTTTCATCGCATCCAAAATTCGATGCGATAAAGACGCATCACATGGAGGACAGATTTTTTCGCGAGAAAAATGCATCGTACTGAGGCACTGGATTTTCTGTGTAGCTGAAGCAAGAAAAGAACCACGCAGAGAATGCCAGGCCACCGGCCTCATAACATGGAACGGAAAACTTTGATCCAAAATCAAATGATTACAAAACTGTCTGGATCATCCGGAAACTCACAAGAAAGCGGTGATGTTTGCGACACTTGTGTTATTCTGCCCATCCCCATCCCAGACCCCCCAGTCGAGGAGGAGCAGCAGCAGCAGGCACATCCACTCCGCCCTTCCCTGCAACAGAGTGGAGGATTCTCGTTGGCCATGTCAGCGGTCCGATCGATCGCGACTCGCACGTGCTGCTGGTTTGGGCAAAAAAAAAAAAAAATTAGCTAGATGCGTGGAAGTGAATCTTTTAATGTGAAGCAAGAAAAGTGACTTGGTTTCTCGTTTTCTGAGCGTTCCGAGGATTGAATTTGAAACAGATATGAAGCCCTCACCTAGTGTTAAGCTCGGAACAGTTCAGCGTCTTCAACAACCCCAATTACTACATCGAACTCGAAATCTCAACGAAACTCGTCGTTCCATGCCTTTTTGCACTGTTCATCAACCGAAAAACTCAGAAAAGCTAATGAAGACTGCAAGCAATCCCGAATCCCAAGAAGAAAAAAAAACCGTAGCTCACCTGGAACATCATCACGGATGCTAACAAGAGAAGAGATTCACTTAATTTCCCGACCAGAATGCGACAAAGACGAAAAAGGGCGAACAGATCCTTCAAAGCTGCTGCCCCCGTTTCCTCCTTTTCTTTATTGGAGGAGAGACTCTGCATGCAAATCTACAGTATATTGCGACCCTGCAAATGAATAGGATTCCAGCAGAGTGGAGCCTCTGGTAATACAGAGTGGCTCCACTCTTCTCGAATTCAGTCTATACTTTTCTAAGTCTCCTGCCTATCCATGGGACAGACATGTGCATGGGCCAGGGGTTGTACTAGTATAGCCCGTACTGGTACTGAAAATAGGAATGCCTTCGCCATGGAAATACCTCCGCTTGATAAAGAATTTTGAGAAGATATTATCGTCATTCTTTGCCCATCAAGGGGCCCGGTAGTAATCCCAATGATGGTCCAAGATGGGTGTCGATGTTGAGCAAAGATGTACTGTATATTCCTTAGCAACCTATATTGATCCAATATTGGGGTGCTACTGGGGTACTATGGGAGTGCCCCAAAGTATCTATAGAACAAACCTTCATTGGCGCTCTGTCCTCGGCCGATGACGCGCAGCATCGCGGCAAGCCATTCCATTTAGGTGAATGTGCCGACGTCTTACACCAGTTACGTGCCATCAATAGAAAGTCAATCTGGAACCTTTACTGGGTCTATGTCTTTAACCAACGATGGCCAAGCAGCATAGAGCCATGAATGAAGTGCCGAAAAATAGCTAGTCTGTACGAAACGGTGATGGCCAATATAGAGCAGGAACCAGGTATTGCTAAGGTAGCATACGACGTTGGGCAGCAGCCAACATGTATCGCGTCTCAGGATTAGACATTTATCTGCTAATTCAACAAAAGCTTCGCTTAGATGATGCGAGCCGGCGCCTACGTAGCTTCATGTGGTACTTGACATATTCCCGCAGAGAACGTGAGGAAAGGCCCTCGAACTTCTCGAGTCATCTCTTTAAACAGCTGAAGCATTCCACGGAGAACCCCGATGATCGGCGAGGAGGCACGGTTCACAATTGGCGCTTCACTCGGTAGGGCGAGGATGAAGGAGACCTCCTTCATTCCTCCTTCATTCGTTCCTTTGGGTTGATGGAGGATGCCGGGTCATGGTGATGCCACGATCAATTAATCATTTCGTTCTCGAGCACGATGTTGTTAGAGACGATCTCACAGTGATCGCGAAGTAGTGATTCGCATTTTTCCTCGTCTTTCCCTGAATGTTCCGTGCCGAATGCCGTGCTCTCATTTATCAAGGAAACGATGGTAGTTCATCTATAATCCAGCAAAAACAAATTGATGAAACTTCTTTTGGCGAAATTGGCCCTGCAAATCTGGCATTTTGATGAATAACCGCTTTCTGGGTTCTGCCTGGCAACTGCTTTGTTTCGGTGGCGAAGCAATTACAGCGACGATATAATCAAGTCAAACAGAAATTATCACCTGTGGATAGCTGTTATATATCTGTAAAAATGACTCTTAGAAATATTTTCTTCCAGATGATGGACTTCAAACAATTTTCTCTAGGCGTTTTTTTTTTTCTAGAGGAAAAGGCATCAACCGGAATTTCGATTCATATGCAAAAGGCCACCTAAGAGGTTTCTTCGGAGAGAATTCCCCTCTGTCGTCACCTGTTATTTACCAGTAGAAAAGGAACAAAGTTAGAAGAAGTTTGCCTGAAGAATACTCTAAGAATACTGAAAGTTCTCGAATTATTTAGTAGACTGGTTGACACAATGACAAAGGAAACGAGACACTCATGATATCTTTTGAAGGGTGAATCCCAGATAATACTTTTGGTGGGGCTCACGTTGACCAAATGTAGTCCTCCATCGTCAGTATACATATGCCCAATTTAGGTGATTAAGCAATTTCTCTAAGTGCACAATTTCGATATGCATGTAAACATTATTTTGGTCCGGAGTGAATAGTTCGCGTGCTAGCGACAATTTATATGATTTGAAGTCGTGCTTTAATTCCTCGTGGCGTCTATTAGGCTTTGGCGCCTTCTTGATCCTTAGAGCGAAATAATGCGTGAAACTTGTTCACGGAAAAGGGGGGGGGGGGACTTCTATAAAAAAAAAAGCTATGAGTGATTGCAAAAGCTCGTGCGTCAGAGACTCATCGACGAGGCAAATCTGGATTCGGCGCAGCCGCTTGAGGCAACCGGAAAGGGAGGGAGGAGTAGTACCCTCAGTACCGAAGAGCCCCTCGTACTTCTGTGAACTGTTTCAACGACCTGGAACTTCAAAGCGTAAGAGTTCAGAAGTCAACAAGTCAGTAAAAGCAAATAATTACTACTACTTGTTAGTCCTATTTCTAGAAAATCTTGAAGAGAGAACCGCTTTCTTCCATGAAGAGGAACAGTTGATCTCATAAATAACAGATTTATTTAATTCGGATGAAATATACTCACATGAAAGACAGGAGCCTCCTCGTCTCGTATAGTGGGCATCACAGTGGATTGACCGGGTGGATAATTTACAAGGATATTCCTTTTTTAGAATTGGTAGCGACATGGTGCCCTGGCGACGGTGCGAACATGTGCCCTATTCAAAGTTTATGATATTTAGTGGTAATGATATCGTACTATGCAGAAGGCGTCGGTATGGGTGAAACTCGGTATGAGCATCACGAGAACGGTATACCGCGGTAAGATGAATGACCGGTAAACCTCAACGCCCTAGATGGAAATATGAGTGTAGGATGCCAGATCCGTCATCCGCGAGGGCTGGAAGGGATGTGGACGTTTTCGTCGCGGACTGTCATCCCGACCGAGGAGAAAAGTTACAATATGCAAAATGAGTGGTGTTGCTTGGTTCCCATGGATACCGCGTACAAACGGAATGAAAAAAAAAAAACATTCCCAAATCGATTGCAATATCTGCTATTTCCGCGAACTACCTATAGGAAGGGCAAATGAAAAATAAAAACATTAATTATCTCATTTCCCAATACTCCTGCATTGGTTTTCTCACAGTGGCTTCGTTCGAAGCGTCCGATTCCAGACATATGGGAATTGGATTAAGTACCTCAGTTGCTGGCACCGAAAAGATTTGACTGTGCGTTTTTGTGAGGGAATCGTTGAATTCAATTCCATCGTGTCGATGGTATTCCCTAAGCCTGTTTTTCCGTCTCCTGGCAGAGGGATGGGTGACTTCTTGACTCCGGTTTTGATTTCCTGTCTCTTTTGGGCCGGATCGTCCTCGAAAATCATCGTGTATCATGCCGTGCACCAAGGGCGAAGATACGGGAACGCGCCACAGCAGTTCCAAGCGAAGAACCTCGAGGACTGCACCGTGAAGTGCGCGAGGACGAACCCGTCCGGGCCTTTCCTGGCTTTCAACTTCAGGGAACGGGATGGGTTCTGTCAGCTGATTCACAATGAGAAGAGTGGTCTCGTTCCCTCGGATGGCTACCAGGCATACGTACAATGTAAGTGGGAATATTGGTATCAAGATGATAATTTGCCATGAAACTGAGATTTCATGGAAGTTCTAAAATAAACTTTTATACAATTGGGAATCTCATTCTCTCCATTTTCGCATTTCATGGAAACGAAATGTCCTGACTGGAGAATTCCCTTTGCGTAAAAAAGTTGCCTATTCCTAAGCTGTAATATTATAATTAATCATAATTGCACACCAAAGCTATGTGATGTTCCCCCACCGTGAAGGTAAGTCAGAATGTAAATATAGAGAAAAAGGTAGACAGTCCGCTACTTCATCAAAAATCCATCTCTACGGTGCGCGAGTTGCGAGACTTGTCGACGACGACAAAAGGGGTCTAGGAGGAGAGAAAAATACATTTTGCATAAAAATACATGTTGAAAAATACACTTTGCGTAAAAAAGTTGCCTATTCCTAAGCTGTATTATTTTAATAAATCACAATTGCACACCAAAGCTATGTGGTGCTCCCCCACCGTGAAATGTAAGGTTGAATGTAAATACAGAGAATAAGGTTACGGTAGACAGTCCGCTACTTCATCGAAAATCCATCTCTACTCGAGTTTTGAGACTTGTCGACGTAGAAGTTAGACTTCTACGTCGGAGGAGAAAGACAGGCGAGACTCCCATGATAAAATTCACCTAAAAAAAACTCAATTTATCGAGATTTTTATTACCGATTGGTCAACTGGATACCACGATACAGGTTACACGATGAAAAATAAAAAACAAGAATACCTGTTGAGGGTTAAAGAGAGTCCCATATCTTCTCCGTTTTTTCATATGTGGAATCTGAGCCCACCGTCCCTATTGTTTGGTGGTTGCGTATTTCTATGACGACCTCTGACATATTGGTAATTGCCAAAAGGTATTAATTCCTAAAGAGGCGGCATCTGTAAATGCCCCTCAGGCAGCAGGTTGTCAAATTTTGTTGAAAATGCAGTTCTGTGCCTGACGGACTACCCGAGGATGGAGCACGCGACGGAATCTTTCGTGGCTTGGACGGGTGAGCATCCAGCCCCACCCGGTGGGGAGGTGAAATTCTCTTGCATCCACCGGCGAGGGTTCGAGGATGGCAGGAAGGAGCACCTTGCCACCTGTTCCTCGACTGAAGCCGATTCCTGGAGCTCGACGTTCATCGAAGGCGAAAGGGTCCTCTGTCCTGATGCACGTGAGCATGCTCTTTGGGATTCGGTCGAGGCTGACGCGAAAAGTCTTCATCAGCATGGGAAAAATCTAACTTGTTCTGAGGATCATGAATGAGCGACTGACTGACTAAGGCTAATTCTACACATGATCTAGATATGATGAGTGGATGAAACAAGAATAGGTTGGGTTTCTGACTCTATAAAAATTTCCTACATTAGACGCACAGGTGACACACTTCTCGAAATTGGTGACGTCATTCGAACTTTGCCCTGAAAGAATGAGAGTGCGAAGTCTTTTTCGAAATTCATGCGTTTTGGAAACATAGCCGGTGGGGACTAAGTGCCCCGGAAGAAAAGATCACCGACCCAATAACGGTTCTCTCAGGTTTTTATATTACCGTTTCATTGATGACAGGTGAGTGCTGCGTTGAAGTTTATTGCAGAAATGGACCCTATTTCGAAACAGACTTCATTTTCGCATCAGGAAATCTAAATAGCTCCACCATTCCATGCCTCACTATCCATCTAGCCCGTTGCTTTTTTTTCATTAGTCGAATGGAAAAATGTTTACTTTAATGCCTGTTTCAACTGCTGGAATGTGACGAATTTCTACCCCAATCTATTGCAAATTTTTTGCTTAAAAATTTTTCCCTGATTCGTTGGAGACACATTCATTTAATTTAGTGTCCATGGATAGAATTGGAAAAGTCGTACGCGGAGTTGAATGACGCACTAGTCCAATTATGGCTGGAACACATTAGTTATAAATTTGCCTTATGTCAAGAGTTTCGCGACGCAGAAAAATCCCCAATCCGACTTCATTACACGGCAATGAAGACTTTCGAAACGCAATTTATATGATTCGTACAACGAGAGTTTGACCTGAAACATATAAAGACGGAATGAGGGCCTAAAATGGCAGTCAGGGAGTTATCAGACTATTACGTACTCATCGGGAAGATGAAGTACGCCATCGTGTATTGCATTCCAGCGAGGCAATTTTCAGCATCGTGCGTGACCGAACACCCGAAGATGGAAAATGCAGTAGTGGCATACGACGGATGGGACGGGAAGTACCCAGCGCCTCCAGGCGCCCAGGTCGTCTATACCTGCCGTCGTTCTTGGCGGTTCACTGATGGGTCGAGCACGCACGAAGCCACCTGCTCGTTTCGGCTCGATGACACTTGGGAGACCTCCTTTCGCGGGGAGGACGTTCAATGCCGATGTAAGTCTTTTCGCTGATTCCCATGCTTCGAGTTCTTGCCGTGATCCTTTGGAAACGGCTTGCCTGGCAGAATTTCACGAAACGTATCATTTTTTCCATAGTCGTGTAAAATACAGGCTATTACAACCCGTTTCAAAGAAGAACTGATTTTTCAATAAAGTCGCATGGCTAAATTTTTTTATAGGTTTTTCCTCCAATTTATTTCCCTTTCGATTTCATTTCACTTTCCATGCTCGGTCATGGTTCCCTGAAACCTGGCGATCCAAATGTGGATTCACAGATGAACTGGATTATCCCGAATGCCGACTGACGGAGATGGGGAAGGAATACATCGGGACCGTGAGCGTGACGGAGAACGGAAAACCCTGCCTCAGATGGGATTCCCCGGATGTGAAATCGTCATATCGAACAGTTGGGAAGGGATTCTATGAAGGCATGTTCTTCGAAGAGCACTTCCTCAACCAGGATCCGTCTTCCCACAGGAATTTCTGCCGGAACCCATCGACGAACGATATGCCTTGGTGTTTCGTCGATGATGGTGGTTTGACGTGGGAGTATTGCTGGATTCCATTTTGTGATGATCTAAGTGAGTGCCTGTCCCTTTCTCAAGTACGTTCATCAAAGAGGAGCAAATGCAATATTCCACGGAAACATGAATTTGTGATTCCCAATGCATGATCTCCTTCGGAACTTCCCTATTGAGGCTCACGATTAAGGCCTTTGGACCTTCTGCTTCCATACATCCATCCTCAATTCATTCCCTCCATGCCTCAAACTGCGCGAGCGTATCGAGTAGTAGAAATCCCCGGCAACACACCCACGTTGAGCCTGTGCTGGAATTCCGCATTTGCGATGTGAGCCCAACGTTGATTCTCAATCTTTTCGATCCTCCCCCAGTAGCAAGATATATTGTGCTTAGATATTCTTGAGCTAGATTTTCGCACTATGCTGGACCAATATTGGATACGTTGGCTGCAGCTTGAGCAATGTTGTCAGTATAGGCTAAACATTGGATTCCCCAATATTGCATTTCCATCATCGACCCAATATCGAGCCTACGCGATGATCCAATGTGCCCAACCTCACGAAAAAGTTTTTGGGAAGTATTGAAGTTCTCCGCTGGGCAACTAGATCACAGGTAAAGTTATACTTGTCAAAGTACACGGAAATACCTTTCCGTCATTCCCTAGAATCGTCCCTCACTGGTGTGTTTAGTACCTCGTCATATGTCTTGCGTAGTCCCAATATAGCAATCAATAAATTTTTGTATAATTTTATATATATAATTTATAATTTCTCTATTCCATAGCGAATCATGGAGACCAGGCTATTAACCAGTTCGAAATCCTAGTATATAAAGAGCCCTAGGCAAACCTAAACTTTAAAAGAAAACAGGATTCACTCCATTAATGTTAATGTCACCGTTTTTGCGAGCACTTCGCAGTAAGCCATGACTGAACCCACCAGCTCCTTTGCCCCGTAAGGTCTATCTTGTACCATTTGTGAGAAACATTTGATTTCAGTAACTGCCACTAATGTCTCATCCTAAGATATTGGAAATGTTGGCTGCGCACCTTGCGCCGATGTGGGGCATACATGGGCAGTCGACTGCTTTGTGAGCCCACGATCCCCCCACTTGCGGCCAACGTGGGTCCAACGTCGGTGCTGCCTGAGGATACCAAGTAACGTCTCTGGCGGCAGAAGTGGGCTTTTCATTTCATAAAAATTAAACCAAGACTATGAAAACCAGAGATTGTAATTAGGTAGGATGTGTCGTTTGATTGCGCTGTGGACATCACACCCAAGGAGAAAATGGAGAATAGAGTTGGTGGCGAATAAGCATCTCACCACCAACTTAAAGCTTTGCGTTCAGAAATGCGTTCTTTTCAATCGAAGCAGGAAGCCACCATGAAGTTGGAACCCAAATTTTACTATCAAGAAAAATATTTTTGTCTGTTTCTTGTTTAATCCGAAAGTCATCCTAAAGGTCGAGAGGTTGCTTTGCTACAAATCATGCAACCGATTTAATTTTCAGGTGCACCTGAATGCAAAATGACTCAAAAGGGAGCAGAATACTCGGGCACACTAAATAAGGCCATTTCTGGCTCTCCGTGTCTCGCGTGGCTCGGTGAGCAGGATCTGAGTCCAGAATGGAGGTTTGCGATTAAGGGACAGGCATTCCCCGATTCCATCACGGATGAGCACAACTACTGCAGGAATCCGACAGGGAAGCCGGGCGGTCCTTGGTGCAATGTCCAAGATCCCACAGGGCGTGAGGTGAATTGGGAGTATTGCGATGTGCGTTTTTGTGCCGTGAAAGACGCGGAGAGGGCGTGCGACGATGACGGAGGATCGGAGGAGCGATGCGCGTCGAGTGAGTCATGTGACTTATGGAAGTAATCTTCCTTTGGCTTCAGGAATGACGATACAAAATAATGGTATCGACATTCCTGATACATTACGAAATGCATTTAATCGGTGCCTTGAGTACTGAGATGAGTACAGACTTGATACTTTGACTTGGAACTTTTAAATATTCTTGCATTTATTTAAATTTTCAATATATTGAATTATATATTTAATAATGTTTACACTTGAAAAATTTTAATCTTAAAAATATTTTTTTCTAACATGCTTCCAATGATGAATTACTGTACAGTCTCTTTAAGATACCGGAAGGTCGCTCAGAAATGGAACCCAGGACTCGGTTTGAAAACAGCCCATATAGTTCCTTTGAGAACAGTATGGACTTTTATACGATTGTGAGACCTAGCAGCCTGCGAAGAATGTTCCCATGTGCTCAAATGTCGTATATTAATCTCCTAAAAAATATAAACATTATGCAAATATAAAACATACTAAGAAATAAATACGGAAATAAAAATTTTCATGCACTCATCCGTAAGCTGTCATCGATGTCACATCATAAGAATTCGTATCAATTACTTGATGCTCCTTCCACCCATTCAATCATACTGTCCACGCACGATTGCATATTTCGCATATGGGGCAGAGGCTTCGAGCATGTATCCAGAATGCCGAATGACGCCAATGGGGAAGGAATACCGAGGAAGCCAAAGCCAGACAGAAACCGGGAAAATATGCCAACCTTGGAAGGAGTATCTGAAAAGCGAAAGAACTCTGGATTTCCTCTTCTCTCATCGCCCTTACCATGAACGCCATCAAATACCCGAGGACCTTCCAGCTGCCTTGATCCAAATTAATCAGGACATAAATTATTGCCGGAATCCTGGGAGGGCGGAACGGCCATGGTGCTTCGTGTCTTTCGAGTCTTTCAGCTGGGAATATTGCGACATCCCCTTCTGCCTCCGCTTTAAAGGTCAGCGATTCTTCCAGAGTTTTAAATGGTGCACTTTGAGCAACGTGGAGCAACTCTCTCCGAGCGGACTGCTTCCTGATGAATACTGTAGTTATATAAAGGTTCAGGAGGAAGTAATGATTTAGTGGTTTCTTATATCGTGATGAGCCAATCGCGATATTTCCATCGTCGTACTTCAAGGGTAAAACCTGACACAGATCAGCAATAGATTTCAAGTGATTTGACACTCCAAACATTACGAAAAAAAGGAATTCACAGGGTTGAATCAGAAAGAGAGATATAAGTGATTAAAAACGAGCTGTATCAAGACCTCCTCGGATATTTCTCCTATTTGACAGTATCAGGGAAGATAATTTATTCTGTTAAAAAAATTACCTTCCTGAATACCTGAATTTACTCAGAGCCCCTGGAATGCCGCTTGACTGAGTTGGGGCTGGAGTACGTGGGAATCAAGAACGTTGATGCGGACGGTCGGAAGTGTCAACCCTGGTTGGGTCGGGCGAACGACAAGCGATTTTCAGTCATGGACATAATGATGATCCCTGATGAAGGTGTTGACAGTAGTCACAACTACTGTCGCAATCCTGACGCTAACCCGTATGGCCTCTGGTGCTTCACTGAAGAGGGAACTGGCGAAAGATGGGGACATTGCATGGTCCCTTTCTGCTATCAATTGTATGAGCGCTTCGCCGTCGAGGGTATGCAAAGGGGTTCATTCGTGCCCAGGTTCTCCCAACCTTTACCTAATGAGAGCGTTTCACGCGTGAAGAAACGTGCAGATATCCTAAAATCTTGCATCCTACAACATTGGTTTGACCTAAAAGGAAAATATTTCACTGTTTAACCTTCTTAAAAATCGATTTATAGAAAACGTGAAATTCTTCAAGCAGGTGAATTGTTGACTTGACGTGTTTCGTAGTTTTTATTGGGGACAATTTTCTGACAGGTAAACCGGCTGAAGGATATCCAGAATGCTTGCAGACCGCGATGGGGAAGGAATACGTAGGAACGACGAGGAAAACGAAGACCGGAAAGCCCTGTCTCCGATGGGATTCCCACCCATATGGAAAACCTGAGGACTTCGACTCGAGTGCAACTTATGAGCATCATTTCCGATTTGGCAATTCCACGTTGCACCAGGATTTCTGCAGGAACCCGACGATCAGGCAGCAACCCTGGTGCTTCGTTGAAGATCTAGACATCGAATGGGAATTTTGCCAAATTCCCTTTTGCCCCAACTACCCCAGTGAGCCCACTCCTATCCACGAATCCCTGTAGGGTTAACACTATCAATTTTCGAGGCTAGTACCTGTAGATGCCCTGCTATGGTTCGAAGTTGCAAAAAATCATTTAATTTTGGCCTACCTGCGAGAGGGATGACATTGCGTGTATGTAATACAGTGTTAAAATGAAAATCGAAAACTCACTTACCGTAAGATGTTGCAATTTTCATCTGTCGCTGGTCTCATAGGTAGCAAAATTCGACCCGCGATGAGGCGCATAGTGACTGAAGATACGTTTTCTCCCGATGCTACAATCCTGGGAGTGACAATGAATAATTGATTCCCTGACTGCTGAGCACTCTATCCGATGACAAGTCACCTTAAGCAGCATATGGACACGGATATGGAAAAATTGCGTATATGCACATACGCCCCTTTTCCAGAGAACTCCTCCATTATCCTCTGTACTTATTAATGAATTCAACACAAGAATTCTATCAGTATTAAGAGATGTCCGGTATCTCTTTTAGAGTGCAACACTCTAAACAATATCAAAATAAATATTGGATGCTATCAATAGAAGGATCCGACGAGGCTCGAATCCGACTCAAATTCAGATTTTAAATAAATATCGTTTATCTTAATCTTTCTTTTTCTCTCTCTCTCTTTTGGGCCACAACTTCATCACAAAACCAAGTGAAAAGGGCTAACCTGGCAGTTGTGGTTGTCCTGGAGATAGCTCCGGATCTGGTAATGTCACAATGTTGCCTTCCAAATAGCGACTGACTCCGGCATCCAAGTTTCTTCACAATATCCTCGGTACCACTGGGAGGAGCCAGGGTACCTTCCTAAAAATCCGGGATCCGGATTAGATATGCAACTTGGTCCACTTTTGTCCCATTGGCTAATTTGAGTGTTGGCTTCGACTTCATTTATATAAAAGTCATCAGGATCTTACGACTTCCTTAATGTCTTTAATGAGTTCTGTTTTACGTGCTTACGTGCCCCATCGGTTACAGGGTTGTCCCATCCTCACAGTGACAACATACCATCACTCTTAGTTTAAAATTAATTCATGATTGAATCAATAATTTTTTCCTAATTCCTTATAGAACGGTCAATAATTACGTCATGAATTGAAGTTGTAAAACTCTAAACAACATTCCTCAACATGGAATATCAGGACTTACAAAACACCCCAAGAAACATAATTTCATCAGCGTCATGAAATAATTAATATTATTCCACTTCATCTCAATACACCATGATGACGGGAAGAGAAAGGTGTGAAAGACATTAGAGTAGAAATGGGATGCGATTCCTGCAACCCTTTTTCACACTTCAGGAGGAATACATAGCATTAATTCCTCTTTCGGCCTTCCTTCCTGATAACGGTCTTCCCTTCTAATTACCGTAAAAGTTCAACAGTCAGGTTCGTCTAGGGAAACAAAGAGTTCTTCCCTGTAGGACAAAGAGGGGAAAATAAAGGACGATCCCGTTCTTCACTGGATCAATATTGCCCAATACATCTATATCTCATTTCTTCTCTCCACCAGACAAGACGGAATGCAGATGGACTAGAGAGGGAGAGGAGTATGCAGGAACACGAAATACATCATTGTCAGGACATCCGTGTATGCAATGGGATAAAGGCAACTTATCAAATTGGCCCATTTGGTTCAGATTCCCCGAGGACTTGAGGAGAGAGACGCACAACTACTGTCGCAATCCGTTAATGAATGAGCAGGGCCCCTTCTGTTACATTTCAGGGTTAGGTATAGAACTCTGTGACGTCCCTTTCTGCCCTTTCCACTACCTCTACTAAAGATGTCAAGTCGGTGAAGGAAGCAGAGACACATTGGAAACGCGCGGGTGCTCACGAACAGCTACTCGCACAAATGTTTATTGTTATGTATTTTACATCTACGGTTTCGCAAGTACACTAGATCTAGGCTAGTTCGGAGTTCATATCACTTCTGGTTTCATTGATTTATCATCGATTTCTATAGACATCACTTCTTATGAATAAGTTACACTTTTACGCATCAAAGACCGCCTTTTATTCGAAAACTCTTTCCTCTCGATTCTGGTATCAGGACGGAGGAATTCGACGCACCGAATGTATAATGGATTAACCTAGACGTTAAAATCTTTGGGAAGTTATTCCCTAAAGTTGAACGGAGGACTCTGCAGTTTGAAAACTTTGAAACCGTTCGAAAGGAACACGCCCAATCTTCGTCATTTCAAGGTTCAAATATGCGCATTTAGATAGGGTGTGTGAGCTTCTTTCCTATTCATTTCAACCATTTAGTTTGTCTAGTCCTGGTTTTGTCTCCGTGCTCTCCTTCGCTTCTTTCCCCTCAAATAATGAACATTCTGGTGAAGAGAACCTCCTGAACTTCACAAGAGCTAATTGGCACCCTGATAATTGAAACTTTTTCCTCAGAAAAATTCAACCTCTTCGTATTCCTAACTGTAAGACCTCGGAACGATTTCTGGAAGACCTCGGGATCGATTTACATAGGGCTAATTCGCACTGTAATTAAAGGAAGCTGTTTGGAAGAATCCATTGGTAGTGCACCAGAGTCCACACTTATATTCAAGGTTAATTCTATCAAAGACGGTGCCAAGAAAAGTTGCTGTGATCCTTCAGTAGCCGACATATTAAGATAAGTTTGTAGTATGGACATTGCATCTGAAATATGTACTGTCCATTCAAATTATGACCCGGGGGCAACCCTAACCTGAACAAAGAACTTGTTTATTAGTAATAGTCTCAGTGGGTCCGGTGGGTTAAGTACTTCATTAACCAAGATTAAAAGATGATTTCTTCTTAACTAATTTGTGGAATAATTAATGAAATGCAGTATATAAAAATCTGTTGGCTTTACACATCTCAATTTCTGAAAATCCAATCAAATTATTTCCCTAAACATGAAATTGGCTCACAGTTGGAAGGTATGCAATTGAAACATCTATAAGAGTATTCCTTGCCAAATTCTATGAGATGGCAAATGGAGCATTTATGGAGGCTACAATTGAAGCTTTTGAAGCATCAGCTCACTTAATGGAGCATTTGTAGAAATAGTTTATGGTGTCTGTATGTCACTCCTGCATATTGACTAGTGCCTTGCATTTTGACACAAACGATGCTGTTAAAGAGCTTGAAAGGTAGCTGAATTACAGGAATTTTTTTGTCTTGCTGGCATTGATGTGCAACGTTGTTGTTTTATGTGAAAGCTGAATATTTACCCCATAGATGGCATTGATATTCATTTCAGACATCTCAAAGTTGAAGTAACCCTTTCCATCAAAGCAGTTGTCTGATCATCACCTAATTCTGGCTGGTAATTCAAATTCATGCTACCAGTCCTTAATGCTAGCATATTGAAATGGTCTTGCCACTGCTTATGGTTCCAACTTCAGCCGGGTACTGGGCATGCCTATCGTAGAAATGGAATAGTGTCTATTTTGACTACATTGGTACTTCCTTTATCTTTCCTTTCCAAGCCTTGGGGCTACCATTATTTCTATGAGGGCACAGTACTCTTGAAATAAAAAAAGAATCAGGAATAAGCATGTCAGCAGCAACAATGGAGACTTTGGTTCTGCTGACTCGGAATGAGAGATGAGGGAGACTCATACGAACATGCCAAGTAGGCCTGAGGAGCGAATGTGAGCAAGAGAGGGTAAATGCATGAGTCCACAAGAGAAGATTGAGAGGGATGAAGAAGCCCCAGCTAAAGGGAAGCGACTTGTGTGCCTTTGTTCCTTTGCCTTGAATATTAGTTTTATTTGTGCTGCTTAGTAGCTTAACTTATGCTCTGCTCTACCTTCTTCCATGTGGCTTCCAGTGCTCTCAAAACTGTGAGTTCAACACTTCCTTTTTTAACATGGAAGATTTCCTGCATCAAGAAACCTTTATTATTATTATTTGGGGAAAATTGGAAAATTTCCAAAAAAGTATTTAATGAAAGCATATATTTAAAATGCAATATGAATTATCAGTTGGATTTCCCATAATTTTTGTTATGCAATTACAGCTAAGGGCACAAAATCATTTCGTATTAACAACAAATTTGGTGTATCTCATTTCATCATGACTGAGGTTAGGTGACTTCCTAAAAGACATTGGCCAATCAGTGAATATGGATGAGCCCATTCAGTAATAACCTAATACACCCTTCCACTTATAGTTCAATCATATTGCTGTATCTTTGCAGATTTGGATGAAGACCAGTGAAACTAAGACTATCAAAATTGGAATTCCCACCACATGGGGACTTTTTGCATTCTCAACTCACTCTGGATGACCAAAAGTTGGCTCCCTTTGCTGAATTGAGGAATTGCAAGAGAGTATAAATGCATGTTCGTAATTATTATATATTATCATTATCAATATATGTGGCCCCCAAAATTCACCTGACATCAATTTGTTGGATTTATTATGCATGTGTATTGAGACCATTTAGGATGAAAACCACCTCACAGAGCATGCTAATGAAGCTTGACAACTGGAACTGATGAAATCTAGGTGTTCTTGTTATATTAGAAATAAATCCATGCCAAACTAACCTGTGATCATCCCTTTGTTTCAGGTGATGTTGATCAAAGTGGATATCTTTAGTGCAAGGGTGCCCCCACTGACAGTTGGGGAAAGTGAAGTATGCCAGTTGGGGTACAACTGAAGCCTACTTGCTAGTGAAAGGTTGCCAAATGTCCAGGGTGCTACCAGTTCAGGAGGTGTGGATGCAAGCATGACAGCATACCAGTGGCTGGAAAGCTAAGCCATGAGAGAAATAAAATAATTAATAATGGTTGCTTACATGAAAAAAAATTATGGATGTGACAACCTTTAGATGGTTGCATGCCTTCAAAGCAGTTTTCAAGTACTTGAGCTACCATGGTTTTGGTTATGTTTCCTGGATGATTGCATTATCCTCCATGTCAGAACCCTGAGATTCAGGTAGTTCCCGGAATGAAACAGTTGAAGCCCTTGGTTTGATGATAATGATTCCATAAAAAATTCATTGAGAACCAGAAATAGTTCCAATGTGAATTTTTGTCCTCACCTATAGCTTCCAGAGTGTGTTAAGCCAAAAATTGCAAGTGGCTAGAAACAGCGATCATTGCTAGTGAGGACTGTCGCCCATTGGTGGATGGTGCTCCTCATTGGCTGCATGTGGATTGCTGAATGTAATAATTGCTGAAGAAACCAATGTGACAATAGAGTTCACTAACTAATACCCTGCCCATCCTTTTTTCCTTAAACAGTAGTGCCATATTTATGGATTTGATGTTGACCCCACACATTTACAAAACACCAATTTCTCTTTAGTTCAGTTGGAGACTGGTTGTTAAAAGTGAATATATTTTATTTGATGGTAGTTTTCTGGCCAATAAAGAGGGTATGGTTTATATCCAAGGATTGCTTGGCAGAAACATAAAGCAGTGGTAGTGATGTGTAAGTGAATGAAGCATCCATGAGGTTCATATGATGTGGGTGATCCTTTCTCGTATTTGTACATGGCGTTGAGATAATTGTACGATATCATGAAGCATTCTCAAATCCTCTGTTTTTTAATGCTAGATTTTGAAGTCACTAACCTCATATAGTATCATACTCAGGTAGTGAAACAGTTATCACACATCTCATCTTCATCTAGTAGACTGCTTCTGGGTCTCACAGATTTGAGAAGCTCGCCATTACTCACTATGATGTTCTCAACAAGGACAACTTGATCATTGTGAGTCAATACAAATGCATCTGACTTCAATGAGATCCACACTGAGTCACTGTTCAGAGTTAAAGTCAAATACTGGACATCAGGAGAGATTCCTTCTGGGAGGGGTCCTCTATGATGCAAGCCTGACAGTGCTGTCTTTGCCTTGTTAGCTTGGAGATGTAAGCACTTATCTTGTTCCATAAGTCGTTTTACTACCTGATTCAGAGGGGCTTTACCCGACTTAACCTTCTTCTTGATTATTTGGAGGAAATTTTCAAATGGAAAAGCTGAGAAAAGATCCAAAGCACCATGCTCCTCTACATCATCACACAAGTGAGTGAGTGCATGCACATTATAAGTCAATGACTCCTGTCCATACAGGACAGGGAAATTATGTACAAATGTCTCTATCATTCCATGAGCATAATCCAGCAGACATGGGTCACTACAGTGTTTGGATAAAACAAGAATAGTCATGGCAACATGAAACAACAGAAAGTGCTAATACTGCTCAGTTGAGAGGGCATCCCTCAGAAAAACAGGTCCAGTGTAGAGAAGAATTAATCTGAACTCTGCACTCAGAGAAATCGGTGAATTGAGACGATATACTTCTCTCAATTTTCGCATTTCGATTTATTTTTCTCAAGAGAAAAAAAAATTAGCTGGATTTTCGATTTATATCTCTCGCTTCCCGACCGTGTCGGGTCGCCTGAAAGGCGTTTGCAAAACCAAAATGTGTCTATAGCCGAGTCTAGAGGGTGGTTTGAGTTGCCTTGCATCGTCTAGACGCATGTTAACCTCCGTATTCCACTTCGTGCCGAGGAAGCCTCGGCACGAATTGGGGCCTCCCCCCCCCTCCCCCCATGAACCCTCGGGGCAATGCATTGACAGTCGAGGGATTCACACGCAACCGCCGGAGTGCATGGCCTCTTCGGCACTTCACCTTCCCTCCGACCCGTGCGAGTAGCACGTGCGTCTCGAAGGGATTCCCATGTAAGCGCTTACTTCATTCTTCGAGTCCAGTTTCACACGTTGTTTGTATTCCGTTTGGTGCGTTGGTGGTGCAACACGTATCGCCAGTATGGTAAGATCCGACTGTTAACTATAGATAGTTAACAGTCGTTTAAGAATACATGGATTCCTATGGGAGAAAAAGAGCTCCTTCGCTAAAAGGCCCCGTTATCTCCCATAAGTGAGGTTTGTGCATTCGGGCTCTTAAGTTCAAAAGCCACTATATTCCCACAATAGGTTTGTCTAACGTTAAAGAATACCAGTATTTGTAGCCAATCATCTTAAACCAATTAGTGCACCCACAAATTATTTTCGGATTGAATTCATAGTACCACCCCCCCCCCCGGGTAGAAGAAAACAGAAAGAAAGCTCAGACTCCAGAGGACATCCTTCATCAGATGGTTTTAAATAACCGCGCTCATCGGTGTCGCTATCTGCAATCGATGGAAGTGCTCCTTTTCGTGTGTATTGGGGATGAATGGGGTACGAACAGTGGCGTATTTTACGGGGCGGGGCACCCATGAGACAGAGCTTGGCGCCTCCTTGGCGATAGTGTTTTCACTTGAGCTAGACAATTTTTCCCTTTATTCGGACACACGTGCATGGGACGTTCCTCATGCATGCGTGCCGAAGTCAATTGAAACAGTGTCTGACTGAAGTGAAAAACATTAATATGATATCGCTGATATCGCTCGGATGGGGTTGGGCACCCCCACTTTCCTGCCCTGGCCCCCTGACTCTTCAGCCAAAATACAGCCACTGGGTACGAATTCAATCTGATGACGACGTATTTCCTGAACCCTTTGAAGGTCCGGCCTAGCACTTCATCGCCATGGATGCCCAATATTTTATTTTAGTTTCATCGATGATTTTGCTTTAAACTCTGTGCCCGACACCGCCATTCGTATTGAGTGTTATGCATGTTCATATTTTATTGTTAAAATGATATGCGATTGAAGCAGTGACAGCTGCTTTCGTTGAGGAAAATAGAAGTGCCCCATAGGAGGTGGGCGGTCACTGGGCATCATGTGGAATGAGCACGTGCTCTACGAGTTGGCGGATGCGACGTAACCTATAGCAGATATCTTTGAGGAGATGTTACAAACTTCAGAGTAGCACGTGATAACCCAATGTTACACATTCTCGCTGAGATGGCTCGAGAAAGAGAGGGAACAAATCATAGGCCCGTCATTCAAGGATTGCGACTCTGAGAGGAGCAAGGAGGTCTTAATTAAAGCAAGATAGGTCATTTGAGGGCGTAGAGGCACCGATCAGGCCCAGAAGAGAGGGGAGCGAAAAGCTTCTTAAAAAAACTGTGCTAAATGTGCAAAGACTTAATCCCGTACTTGCTGCTGAAAGTCAAAAAGGCAGTCAAGCCACTAAAGGATGCGCTCAACTGTGGTTAGGCTTTGTTCATCATTTCTCTGTGAATCAAAAACCTATGACTTGGGATTGTTTAAGTTTTCCATGTTGTTGTTTTTCAGATGTCCCTAGCTCAGAGCTTCATGGACTTCTATGCTCTCACTTCTAAGAGCCTCCATGCCTGGATAAGAAGAATTTTTAAACAAAACTCTTCAATTCAACTATTCAGCTTACTACATGGGAATTTGAATGGAAAAAAAAATAGTTCGACAAGAATGCACTAGTTGGATCCTTTCCTTAACATTCTTTGGTGGGTGCGACCTCCTCACTTTTCTCTCGCACTTTTTGCAGTTGTTAATAATAAAAAATGTGTTCACTCTTTAACCGAATTAGCGTTGACGTGTATTTCTGTGAGAATGCCGTTTTTATTGCATGTAATAGCTCCTTCGAAGTCATGTCTTGCATGAAACAAAGGAAAACGAAAGGTAAACGTATAAACCCACGCAACATGCCATTAGGAGATTGGTTTTCACACTGTGGAGCGAGCACACTTAAATAATTGATGAACTTTACTATTGATTGAGGCACTCTAAAGAAGAATCTCAGATGAGCATTGTTCTGTTCGGAAATGATGTGACCTACATTCTCGGGCTTACAAGGAACACTGCCCAAGGGATACTTTCCGATTTTGACCAAACCAGTGTCATTGAAATCACAGTCAAAACGAAGTCATGTGGCACCAAAACTTGCGGCAAATAAACGTGTTTATGCTCATAACTGGCTCTCTCAATTTTCTGTGCGTACTCGACTCCCGATGATATGTCCTCTTATTCTCCCATTCTCGTCGAGATGAAATCACAGGCGATAATCGTCATAATGGTGTGAATTAACCTGCGCAATTTCCTGAAGATGTTCAATGAAGCTTATGGAGCGAGCAGAGATGCAAAGAAACTAATCAATTCCTATGAGATCGAGTTAAGGATCGCCTTCAAGATAGATCTTTCTCATATCACTCCCTCCTTCTTCATCAGATATAAAAAAATGTACTTATCTGGTGTACATTGTTTTTCTGTGTTCCTATATTTCCACCATTTTGAATTGCATATGCAAAATGGACCCTTAAGGAAGAGGTTCTATCGACATAAAGTCCATGTGTGGGACATGTTCATTGTCCATCGTGGTAGCAAACATTCAAAACGATAACTATTCATTTCTGCAACTGCATGCAACCAAATTTGCCTGGAATGGTGTGAATGGTAGGCAAATTTCGTCTTTCTTTTTTTTTTTTAGCCCATTCCCATTTTTCATATATTAACTTTACTTACTGACCGCTGCGCCCCCTGTCGACATGTACATCCACGTGACGGACAATTAAAAACGTTTATTATATGCAAATGAACATCTCGGTCGAATACCAGCTCCATCTGACAATTCCTTCAGCAATTATGATTAAATACAGTTGGAGGTTTAAAGTTCACAATGAAAATTAATTTCACCACATTTTTTGAAAGGACTCTCGGACACAGCTACTGTTAGGCAAAAAAAAAACACATTGCCCTGAGCGGTATCTTTTTTCATACCTGAAAAATGGCGTCGCACGCAGTAAGGGGAGCTGCGTTCGACTGCAACAACCTCTGAAAGTGATGCACATCTTGCTGTTTATAAGGAAATATATTGAACTCCTGAACCTCTGCGTTAAGTATCCGCTGCATCAGGTTGTCCCTTTAAAAATGCAACCATATAGGTACAATATTGGAATATTGGGGCAGAGCAAAACACCAGATAATGACAATTGTGATTAATGATGGAGGAGGCGGGAGTGATTGGAGGAAGACCTATCTTGCAGGTGATTCTTCTGCTCGATCTCATTTCGCCTCATCATGAGCGCAAGTTCAAGTAGTGCTAGGTGGAGCAACCGACTTAAGTTGCGCAAGCCGCAGGTGCGGCTCAGGTCGAGACAGGAATTCTTTACTTGCAGAGTGGTGAACGCGTGGAATGCGTTAGATGACGAAGTAGTGGCTGCCCCGCGCTGTGACTATCTTTAAGAAGGAACTAGATGCTTTCATGGACAGGCAAAAAGGTGGGGGGCAATGATGACGTTAGGTANATGACGAAGTAGTGGCTGCCACGCGCTGTGACTATCTTTAAGAAGGAACTAGATGCTTTCATGGACAGGCAAAAAGGTGGGGGGCAATGATGACGTTAGGTACTAGACAGTAAGCAACTAGGATAGGCAAATAACAAAAAAATATATACGAGCTATATATAGCTTTAAGAGGGTTAGGCCTGCCCTAAAATTAAGGACCGCTCAACCTCGACACGTGATATCGAAATGGGCGCAATCGCCTCTTGATATCACTAACTATCTTGAATCTTGAATCAAAAATCTTGAAAATTCAGGTACTCCAAATAAGAATTCCAGATGAGCCATGTTCTGATTATTTTTTTGCCCGGAAATGATGTGACTTACACATTCTCGGACTTAGTCTGGAATTAATTACAGTTTAACTCAAACCAAATTTGAATGAAAACCATTGGCTGCACTTGCAGAAGAAATCCGCTGCGTTATTTCTGATGCAGTTGATTTCATCATCATTCTCTGGAAAAAGAGAAATACATTTTTCCCTAGTCGCTGGATTCATTTAAATGAAAATATTAATCCCGAAAAGGCGTTTAGATCCTAGATTTCAAAGAAAAAAATAGGAACCGATTGCAGATTCCCCACAGCCTTGAAGTTTCACAGGAGAGGAAGCAATCTCCAACATATTCATTGATTCTGCCCATCTGCAGTGAAGTTCACCGGGTCACTACTCAATTTACTTCTTCCCACCCTCTCGTCCTCTTCCTCCCTCTCGATGCCTCATGTGTGACGTCCCCTCTAACCAATTGCAGTTCGCGACGAGTCACCTGACCTCGTCTGTTCCACTTCCCCCAACAAGACCACGGTCCGGGCTCTCCTACAGGGCTCGGAGCTTCTGCTGAAGAAGACGGAGGAGATGTTCCCAGAGGCAGACTGGAAGCGGTACTCTCAGAATTTCCGGTGGGACTTCTTCAACCAGCGGATGGCGCCGGGGGGAGCCTGAATGCGAATCTCGTGATTCAGCCCTCGCTCGTATATCCCGCGGAGCGTGATGGGGAACGTCTCCCTGGATCTCTTCGGCAGGTCGATCAGCGTCATGGAGGTGTGGTTGAGGATCTAAGTCGAGCGTGGGATATTGAAATAATTCTCGTGATGATGTCAGATCGGTGAGAGAATCTATGGGCTGGAGAGGCCGATGACATTGGCTGGGGCCGACGATGAAACACGTAGAGGAATACGCGGATAAGGCGAGAGAGTACTTCAACAGGAGAACGAAATGCCCAGGACTTCCACGAGGGGATCCATCACCTATCTAGTCAGGTATCGCTCTGAATGGCCGACGCCTTTGATGGCGCTTTCGATATCGAATTTCTACCCTCACGAAAAGGCCCTATAGGGATTTTAAAGTAATGTATAGGAATTCCATAAGAACATAAAGGAATCCTATAGGTTTCCTGTTAAAAACCTATAGGTTCCTATAAGAAGCTCGCATTCCTACATGGAGTCTATGAGATTCCCATAGGAATCCTATAGGATGTTATAGGTTCCTAATAGGACCGATAGAAATCCTATAGGAATATATAGGAAGATATAGGAGTCTTCCGGGTTTCCTTCAGAACCTGTAGGGTTCCTATAGGGAAGAATAGTGCTTCCCATCACGGACTTTTCATATTCTCATAGGAACCAAATGGATCCTTTAAGAAGCCTAATGTTCTAATTGTGTGCCTAATTGTGTACCTATAAATTCTCATAGGAAACGTATAGGTCCCAAGGACGTAGAAACTGCCCTCTCACTTGTCCAGATGGGGGCAGAGGGTATCTTTTCCCCCTCTACTGCCTCACTTTTTTGAATCTACAAGTTATCTGTATACGGGCAAGTTGCGACTTAAGAACCTTTGTGGCATTCAATGGGGTTTGGACAACAAATTTAGCTTAAAGCGAGGTTAATGCCCAAGAGGAATAGCATGGTAGAGCACGTTTGATATGCATTCAGTGGGAGTTCTCTTTGGTCTCAGGTTCAAGATCTCCCATACGATTAGACTTCGCCTCCATTCTCTGCAGTCTTTCCTTTAAAAGAAGGGAGGTTCTGGAGTCAGTTTCCTTCAGTCACGATTCTTGCTTCAAACATTTTAATAGTGGAAAGGTGAAAAGAGGTTCAGCACCGTGTCACAACACACCGTGTTCAAACTGGAACGATTTTTCATTTCTTTACGAAACGAAATACAGCAAATTATGAATAGAATTCAGGAATGGAAAATTTCATCGATGTTGTATTATCGGTTATCCTTACGGACAATATTGCGCAGGAACCTGCCCATGTTAGTGAACCCTTTTCCATCGCAAACATATAATTTCCCTAGATACGGGGGCAGGGCATTCGATGCAAAGTACTTTGATATGTGGCCATGGATTTCATACTTACCCGCGAAAGACGCGATTTTGTGCTATGCATGTTGTCCATGCATCAGCAGAGAGGTCTTTTTCGGAATTGAGGCGGCTCAAGAATTGGATGCATTCGACGACGACACAATAGCGCCTGACAAAAGTCGCCATGATGAATGCACATCAAATTGCGTTTTGTACTCCTTAGAATTAGATAAATTGATGACATATTTTTCAAAGAAAACCGAGGAAAGAAAAATATTTACATTTTAGTTTCACATTTATTTGATATCTCCTGATCGTGTTTGAATTAAATAGTAACTAGTAAATAGTAACTTTCCGAATTTCGGAACTAACCGATCCCATTTGCTGAATTTGGAAGGCTACTTTTCTATGTCTGCCTGGTGAACTAAATGCCCATTAAGTTTCAATATTATTCGTTTGCCCATTTCCCTGGTGAAAAAACATGCTTTGAAAAGCAGACCCACCGAAAAGCCATGCCCGGAGGGGATGCCCCATGAAACCTTAATACTCCCTCAGCTCAGTAATATCGTCATTTATACGTGTGCCAAATTTCACCTTTCCATTTCTGTCCAATTCGCCACAACAACTCACTTTTTCCAAAAAATCGCCCCTCGAAAAAATTCCCCAGGGGATGTATCGAGGCTTAACATTTTAATTTAACACTTTGTCTCAGTAGTCACATCCATGCAAAGTTTCAGCTTTCCATGTTCAACAGTTTAACTAATGGAAAAAAAATAGTTGAAAACATCTCCCTTTGAAATTTATTACCCCAGGGCATTTACGTCTAAAGTCAGAAGTTTTCTGCAGCATCCCAATAGGTAGTTATGTACCAAGTTTCATCTTTCCACACTAGCTCAATAAGCCAGGACAAAAAAATACTTGAAAACGTCGGCTCACAAAAATATGCCCCGAAACCATGAATAGAACATTTTTCATTTTTTCTGAACTCATCGTCTCGGTAGGCACGTCCATGCCAAGTTTCAGCTTTCCATGTCTCTCCTTTTCATTCAAGCAAAAATAATGTTATGGTGGGGGAATGAGTAACGGGACATGGAAGGCAAAAAAAGAAACAAAAAGAGGCCAAGGAATGGTCGGGAATTGAACCCGGACATCCCGATTGCCAGTTTGAGAGGCTACTATTACACCACCGAATGCAGGACATCCAGTTTTCTCTTTGAATGCCATCATCATTTGTCACAACATATATTTAAAAAAGACGTTTCCCCCAAAAATTTGTATCCCCAGGGCATGTGCCTCCAAAGTCGGATTTTTTCTGAACTCTGCATCCCAAAAGGTACATGTGTACCATGTTTCCGATTTCTAACCCTTCTAGACCATGGTTAGAATTAGCGTCAGTCAGTCAGTCAGTCAGTCACGATCGTCTATATACAGGGTGGGCCAAAAAATTCCGCCCCAATTTTTAATTGCACATAACTCAAAAACTATTGAAGCCACAGGCTCGAAAAACCACAGAAAAATTAAAGCTTGTTCCTTCCTCTTTAAAATAGTCCATAGGTTCATTGTAATACGTGCCATGGCATGGCCGCCACGGCCATTTGAATCAACCATGACCGAAAAAAAAGTTGCAAGGTGTTGCTACTGCTACAGGCGCCTTTGTTTCTGTCCTGCTGTGAAGAGGGGAAGACACAGTTCAATGGCTGGCTACTTTTTCACCCTCCCCAGTCATCTCTTCCTAATACCGTATCATTTTTATGCCATTTTTATCATTTCTTATTTTTATTTTTGAACAGTTCTTGGACGACCTGATCCAGGGCGACGCTCAATGCTTCCTGTTTCTTGGAGCTTTCTCAGTAAGTCTCGAACAGTCGATTTCTTCCACTGCCGATCAGGAAACTCCTTCAGAATTTGGTTCAAAGAATGTTTCTTTTCCTTACGAAGTGCACAGATGAGATGCTTATCACTTTCTGATAACCCGCGGTGGACACTTGTCATTTTTGGCCGTGAGGAAGAAAATAAAAAAAATTAAAAAGTCAAAAGTGACGCTCAGATGAAGCATGCACACGGCAATTTCTCGTGGAAGAGAGAGCAAACATCGTTGCTGCAGGATCGCAATGTGAAGTGAGCTAAGCTTCTCTGCTGAAAGCTTGGAGTGCTGGTCGGCTGTTCATGCACGTTTCAGCATAAAAATGATGCGGTATTAGGAAGAGATGACTGGGGAGGGTGAAAAAGTAGCCAGCCAATGAACTGTGTCTTCCCCTCTTCACA
>CAJPEV010000239.1:38139-79261 GCA_905338385.1 Darwinula stevensoni
AGCGAAAGGGGACCCCACGGTCATGGACCAAGGACCTCAAGATCGACGCACTCTCCAATTACAACCTCACCTCCAAGTGCAGCTATTGCGTTAGGGGCAAAAGGGTGGGCATAGCTCTCGATCTTTTCGGCATCAGTGTTGCTACACTGTTATTTTAATTCCTTAAACTGAGTGGACGCGGGAGCGTGCCAAGGCAGCTGCAAAAAAGACAGTAAATAAAAAACAAGCCGGCAGGTGCGAAAGTTAGATTTTCTGAGGGTGCATTTTCAGAAGATTGGCCATATGTACGAAATTACGGCCAGTGGTCAGTGGGGCGTCGGGAAGCACATCAATCTCAGAACGTTGCTGAGGCTGGATTAGGAGCACTTCCTTGAGTTGAAGTTGCACCTCTGCGGCAAGTGCCTTGGCCAGCAAAAAGCGTACTCCCAACCCTAACCGCCGCTACCATGGTAGAGCAGGAGCCTCTCTCTACGCTCTGAAAAAAAAAGGGAAGTTAGCTCCAGACGAGAGAAACGTAGAAGTATTACGTGGAGTCTCTGCTGTAGTGGAGACCAAACAAATACTTGAACGTGGATGGCACCGTTGTCACGAATATATCACTGTTGAGCGAATTTGTGAAAATGAAGTCTATATTGAGCATTTCAAGAGCAGTTGCCGATTCCTCTCCTTAGGAATTGTCGGCAACCCGGGGATTTGGACAGCCCTGCTTTGAACGATAAGAACTGGCCGATGAAACTCCGTTACGGAAACGACGGTCGCAAGAATACGCTCACACTCGAGGCGGAATCCCAGGATCGCCCAAATCTCCTTGACTCCACGTCGATTTCATGTCGCCCGATGTCATCATGTCATGATGTATCACCTGGCTACGACCAACCTACAATCTTTTTGTGATAGGATCATGTACCCAACCCATGCTAGGGCTCACGCCCTTGACTATTTCCTCCTCCTTGCCCCGCCTGCAGCAGGGCATAACATGACTTCCCCCAGACTGCGGGTCTCTCTCTCTACTTTGGCTGTCTCTACCCAGTCTGCTCGACTTCCTCTCGACGCCTCCTGAACAATGGACGTCTGATATCGGCTACCGCTACATTGTATTTTATTGAGAAGAAGAGACTGAGAAGGCGACGGTAAGGAGCAGAGTTAATCCGAGAAGATGTCCGGGCAGTTAAGGGGGGGGGGCCTTCTTTCTCACCCTTTCTATTGACGTTTGATAATAACAATTGTGGTTCTAGTTGAAATGCTGCGGCTTCTTTTTATTGTGAGGTTAACTAAGCGATGACTCTATTTCAAAAGACACTTTCTCCCTTTTCCCTCCGTAGTTACAACCTTAAGTTAAGCCTTAATTGCTCTTTAAACCGTATTTCTTATTGTTTCGCTGTCGCGTCCCCATCAAATTATGATGTTCCTCCGCTAAATAAAAGTTAGCAACCAGCGTATGCTCAACTCTATGTCTACGATGCGGATAAAGCGGTTGAAATGCGCATGCAACATCCGTCGAATACAAACTGTCTTCGAAAAGTGATACTAACCATGGATCGAGTGTTGCGTCGGATAGGTCCCACGCTGAACAGAAAAAATACTGAGAGAAGCGCCACATGACGAGAAAGTCCGTGTGAAGTTGAATGGCGGGCAAACAAGCGACGTCAGGCTACTGTTCAGACGTTGGCGTTGCGATGACAGAAAGCAACATAACGCTCCCACTAGCGCAGATGAAATCTCCATGATATTTGTCGCCGATCGAGAAGATTATGTGCCTGTCAACGTGGATATTCCCGAACATCATTTCAAATTATCGTTGATAGGGCTTCCATTGATGTTGAAACTTATAATGGTTAGCCCACAACAAATATAAAACATGTTGAAGGAATTGAGGCCACTATGGCACGCAGTCGGCCAAAATCTATCAGACGTGCTTTGTTCGAACTTAAAATTTCCCGTATCAGACTCGAAGACCATCAAGTAATGCCGAATACACTCAAAATGCAACCTTATCGTATGCAACGAGTTCAGTCAGCATGACTGTATTGTCTGAGGTACAGAAAATTCGCATATATCACATGAACAGGAGCGTTCAAGCACAAGAATTTCAATATGTGTTGCCATTATGGGCAATAATTTTTTCTGGCGTTTCGTCCTCCGTGAAGACGCAGTACGTTCTGGTTCAGATCTTAACGCGAAGTATCATCCGGCAGTACCGGCTGGTACTCACATACGATTCACTCCTGCAATGAATGCCATTCTAGCAGGACGATTCTGGCAGCTAGTATGGACGAAGTTGCCCGATTCCATGACCTCCAAGCTCACTAGACCTCACACACGGACTTCGCGTTGGGATACGGACGAGACAGAGGCCACAAAACCATGAAACGTAAATGAAGTGAATCAACGCATCATGGAATTGATTGATACCCGAAGGCACGACTTTGTTTGAAACACTTGGTTGCCCTTGATTCTTCGATGTGATACATGTCGCTTACGCCACGCTGGACAGGTAGAGGCTCAATTCAAACAAAATGGGGGCAATAAACAACGTGAAACTGCATTGTAGTTGCAAATAGAGTTTCATTCGGCAGTCGCCAGAATAACGATGAATATCCTCGTTATTCAAAGTTAAGCATAGGTCATGCCTCTTGTGGCAAATATTTCCTAGAACGGTCTTCATATGACCAAACTATGTACAGAATAAAGGTTTCAGTTTGATCCCTTTGGAAGTAGTAACCTTGACTCGCGATGCACTCCTCCCAACTTTCGTAAATAGCTTGGAACACTGGTCGTAACCCATGATTGGCAAACTGCATCAACGCATTCGTCCCAGCTGAATGTAGAACGTTTGTTTCGTTGAAGCGGAAGACTTTCATGAGGCACGTCATTCTGGAAATATGGAGGATCCCAAGCAGCACGTTTACGTAAACAATATATCAATTTTTTTGCCAACAATGTAAATTTATTGCGATTGCCATGAAAAAAACATCACGTTTACGTAAAATGTACGTTCTCATATTTACGTCACCAAAGTGTATATGTATTTTACGTAAACTGGACGTCTGACGTGAAGTACATGATATCAAGTTTATGCAAAGTTAACATCACACTTTCCATATAAAACTTTAGCTGACCATCCCGCAGTTGCAATACCAAGATTCCTCACTAGATGGAACCCTTGTTCCCTGCACCCTACAAATGCTATCAAGTACTGGCTTTCCTGATATATTTTCAGGTTTTCTTACTATCCTTTCACTTTTTATTATGCAATCCATGAATATATATATGGAAAACATGAAATTATTATATATACATTCATAATATGACTAAGGGAATCATTAAATGCTGAAGTTAAGCCGTTTATTACATTAGTGCACAGGATTAGGGAAGAGTAGAATGACAATGAAAGTACTACATCATCTCTATCCAAAATGGAAGAGAGCTCCTTTGAACGTCCCTCCTCCAGAGGTTCTGGTGCGGGAGGAGGAAACAGTAGGTCATTTTGGTACTCTTAAGTGCTGGTGAGGATGAGTATTAGTGTACTCGTCCAACCACCCTAGAGTTCTGAAGTATGGATAAGAATGGGAGATAAAGTGTATCAATTCTCTTCGAAGGTACTGTTTAGCTCGTTATATGCACATGAATGCTAGGGGTAAATTAACATGAATATTACGTAAAATGAATGTAAACATGCTGTTTGGAATGCAAACGTGCATGTCAATTTTACATCAAATTGACATTAATTTTATATTAACGTTTACGTATCACAGAGGTGACATTTCTGCAAACATGTTGACATTATCTTGACAATGGTTTGCGTAAAAATGATATAAAATGGAAGACATTTCTGCAAACATGTTGGCATTATCTTGACAATGTTTTGCGTAAAAATGATATAAAATGGACAAAAAATGTACATTCATTTTACGTAAAATTAACATGAACATGCTGTTTGGGATGTTGGAAAAACGTCACTCTTGAGTGGTTAGAAATCCCATGGTGCTAGCGTGGTACTGATTGGTTGCCTGTAGTCACAGTGGACGTACTCGGAAAGATCCTGTAAAGTTTTCTTCTAATCTTAAACATAAACTCTATACAAACATGGTGGGACACACATTCACACCAAATCGAAGTATTATATTTATTGTACTAATTAATTCCCTTGGAATCAATTGAATCCCAACAAGACACAAGTGCTCACCATAACTATTGACAAAATATGTTCGATGTGTCCCCGTTCCTATTGATGGCAACATGGATTCTTTGAATCTGTCAGTCGATTGCGTTTAAAGGACATGGTTTCACTCCTTTTAAGCACGAACATTAACTGATTCAGGTCTTTCGATTTCGTTCATGAGCAAGTGCTTCAAGCAGACATCGCATACAGTAATCTGTTTTCTTACGGTCAGAGTTGTATGGGCGATATTTTTTATCTTCGATCAGTTCTACCTCATGGTTAGTCATTCTATTTTTTTAACCTCTAACCATATTTAGGCAGACAAGGATTCATGTTAAAACAGAAATGGTAGACCACCAAAGAGAAACTCACATACGTAGAGGGACAATACATATCTTCTTTCATGTTTTCAGGCCTACATGAATAGAAGAGTTGAAAGTGGTATGAATATTGGCGCATCCTGTACTTTGTACTTTGTGTAATTGTACACAATTGAAGTCTGTTCCTGGAACTTTTGATAAGCCTATCTATTTGGTTTCTTCTGGGTATGCACATAGACAACGTTCATGAAATCATCAAAGGAAAAGGTGTGAGACAACAAATGGCGGAAATGGCCAATGCAGAGATGAGATGGGTCAAACTTTAAATCATTAGGAGCACATGCACATCTATTAACATAACTTGGCTTGGACGGTGGTGAAGAGATTAATCAACGTTAGTTTTTTTCTGGTTTAACAGAAATTATAATATCACACGTGTACCAATATATTAGTGCCCATTATTAGTAAAATTACTGAATTTCATATCTGCACACCTTGGGATAAAGTAGCTCCTTTTAAATTCACTGCTATGGGCCGTACAACCCTCCTTTTCGAGATCGGGGTTTCGACAGTAGTTGTGACGACTGTCCATGCCAGAATCTGGGAATACCGGCAGGTGGAGGATGGTCATATGTTGGTTTGGCGTTTGGCTCAGCCAGGGCTGGCACTCCTTCCCCGTCAGTGTCACATTCTTCAACCCTAAGTACTCTCGTCCAGATTCCGTTTGTTTGCATTCTGCAGGATCTATGCAGTCAGAGAACCAGCGAAGGGCTTAATCAATTGGATAGATAATGTATTTGCTGTACAATTTAGCTATCCGGTGAATAAAAGAATGACATTGAATGTGCACTAGGGCATTCCAAAAGTATTGCCTTATCTACCTGCTTTCTGTAATTATTGCCTGTACAGGAAAATACTAGTAATTTGATTTTTTTTAATGCACGTATTAATTTCATATAATTTTCCCTTTCTTTCCATATCTCCTCTCATATGGAATGAACATATTTTTGGACCTAGTTTCACCTAGTAAGCTCTGCTACTATAGAGCAACGGTATGTTTGGCATGATATATGTAGACATGATACTTTGCATTCACCTTGAAGGTATACCGAGGTCTTTTAGTTGAGATTTCTTGAGAATATGTTAGGACTCTTTTCCTGAGATAATGAATAGCTCCCGATAGGCTATTCGCTCCAGAAAAAGAATGAGCTGTTTGGAAAGCGACCGTATTTCAATGTTTTTGATAGGTTACATACTGTATAATCCGAAGGAACTGTACTCTCTTCTCGAAGTCATAGTTGAAGAGGATGCATGCGTTTAGTTGCATGATGCTGCAACGAGTAAGGCCATCTCAACGGGCATTTGAGAACATTCACCGTCTCTACCTCTGAATGATGAATATTTGTGTTAGATTAATGCCCCACTTGCTCACAGATGCATAGGAACAGGAACGGAGGGAAATTTGTTGTGTGACGATCACTGAAGTTGAAAATGCACATTCCAGGCATTCTGCCCAATTTATTACTAATAACTAATCCAGGATTTAGTTTTTTTTTTAGGCCAGAGAAGTACACCAGGTAGGAAGCAAGCACACATAACCAGAATTGATTCACGACCAGTCACTACAACACGGCAGAAGATGGTGAGTGAGGGGGGATGTTTGCTTCATGGCATTTTTTTTTAACTCTAAAATGCTTCATAGTCAGGTTCCTGCTAAAAAAAAAGTTTCCTTTTGCAGGGCGATTCTAGGTTACGAAAAAAACCTACATTCGAAATTTGCATTTATATTCATTTTTAGATGTTATTTTCGGCGAATGAAGGGGCAAAGTTTGCTTGCTGTTTCTAACGAATGGAAAAAAAAACCATGATTGTTCTCTGAAAATTTCCTCCAGAATTCGGTCGAAGTTCCCCATACTCGTATGAGCAATATCAAACTTTAATGGAAAATGGAAGTGTGCAAAATGCGGAAAGAAATTGGCAATTAACAAGTTCCCTTCCTCTCCCTTTCGTGAGGCCGAATTGCAAGTTTGATAACGAAAAGTCATTCTCGGAAGATACGGAAAATTTCTGTTGAAACCTCAAGATCATATCCCGAAGCATTTGGCCTGTAGAGCTCACACACACACACACACAAACATTTGTCGACCGGCCTTTCTACCGGTCAGGATTGAGCACGCTTTGTTCAACCATCGGTCCTCCAGTTTGAATAAGGAGGCAATACTTACTGAAAATAACAATACTTACTCCTAAAATGTTGAGAGAAATCAGTAATGCAAGAAATGGAATATGCGAAATTGAAAGTAAAATTCATGATTTGTTGAAGTCGAATAACTTAATTTTCTTCAACTTCGAAGTTTTGAAGATCAAATCCCACAGAGATGGACTGAATTAGGGAAGAATCGGAAAACGACACTGAAAATTAAAAAGAAACATATAAACCCTGGCATAAAACGTGAACATATTAAAGTTTATGAAAACCGTTCATTAACTCAAGGATAATTCATTGCTAATTCGGAGTTCTGAGAACCCGATTTTAGAAGGTCACGACAAAAAGGAATTCAGACCTTTGGGACCATAGCAGAGCGGGATGTCACAGTACTCCCAGGTAAGGTTCGCCATGGAAACGAGGCACCAGGGTCGCTCCATAGAACCATAATTCCGGCAGTAGTTATTTTCTTCTGAGATTTGTTTGTTTGGTTCAGCTAACTCCGTCCATCGGAAAAAAAATTTCCGGATCTTCTGAGTCAGTCCAAATGGCTGACGATCTTGGAATGGTAGGTGGGAAAAAAGTGATATTGGAAAATCGTCGTCTATCTCATTGGGCCAGATTTCGCAATCCTTCCCTGTTTCTGTCGTGTTCTCTTCACCGTAGTATTCCTTCCCCATCTCCGTAATCCGACATTTTTCGTAATTGGGCTGCATTATTCCTCCATCTAAGATAAAAGGGCAATGAATTGTTGGATCCATTTATGCCTGCGAATTGGTAGCAGAACACCATGCTCCCCAGAGTGAAAAGTACCTTCATTCGATCTACTTGATAGAGGTGAGCATTAATGAATAGTTTTGTAAAATCTCAGTGATTCACTCGATTGAGTTGGTGGATGTTGAGATAGTGGAGCATTTAAGCACTTAATGAATTACCGAATAACCCAATGGGGAATAACCAAGTGTCCGATTAGAATCTGAAGCTCATAATTCGTACTCATTGCCGAAAGTTTTCGATAGATCCAATGTCTAGGAATGTATGAATAAGGACATCCATTTCGGAGAGTAAATATAGATCTTAAGAATAAGGTCGTGCCCCTTCGTGGTCCCTCTTTTTCAGGAATTTATTTAATGCTCAGGATAACATTTGGGTGAATGGAGCAGCGAATAATGAAGTGCTCAAGTACCATATGAAACCATCTTCAGACGTAGTCTATTCATGAAATTTTCGGGAAATGAATAATATGAACGTATCTAATATTCTAGGTATATATAGACTATCGTGTGAGTGACTGACGCTAATTCTAACCTCGTTCTAGAAATTATGAGAGGCTGAAACTTGGTGCACGAGTAGCTGTTAGATTGCTGACTAGAACAATTCCAACTTTGGAGGTAAATGCCCTTAGGGCACATTTAGGGGGTGGGGGGGAACAATTTTCGTTGCCGTAGTTTTATCCCATGGGTGGATGCTTAGGCCAACACCACTCCTGATTTCTTCAATGATAGGGGAACAGGGATAGCTGTTGGGTTGTCGACTACAGGACAACTTCGACTTTGGGTACATGCCATGGGGGTACATTTGCGGGGGGGGACTGATTTTGCAGACCTTGGCGCCACCTGTAGATGAACGCGTAGGCTATCACGGCACTCATGCAATTTTTTCCTTCAAGAAAGCGGGAGGGAAGACCTATAGCTGTTGAATTGCATAGGCCAATGACTAATTCACGATTGGCCGCTCAGGTTGACAGTGAACCTGGGAATTTTTAAGAAAGGTCTCATGTACGCCCAGTAGCACCATCTCTCACACCCGCCAAAATTCAGCACACAACCGATCCAAAGCAATGTATTCATGATGAACATATGAATAAATTCAGAAATTTCCTGGCTGCCCACACATATTTTTGTCCTGAAGAGGTTTTATTTGATCAAAAACCAAGCTACTACCAGTGTGGATGAGCATGAAAATGATTTACAATTCCTTTACATGGGGCATTGGCAGAAGCAAAGTAGGTCATTGGACTTGCATTTACTAAGACAGCAAGAACATCAATGTGTATGACAGCTTGGTGTTGCAATTACTTCCTCCCCAATACTACATTCTGCAACGTCCATACCCACACTCGCTACCGATGGCATATCGTGCAGCGCCAGCCAGACTTAACAACATGCGGAGTGTTTGCCATTGCCTTTGCAACATCCGTCGCACTTGGTGCGGACCCCTTCAGGGAGCAATGTCTCCTTGATGAGAACCGTCAGGGAAATTCTATGGAAACAATATCAATGAGACACCATCTGGTAGAAATGATGATGACTAACAGACCCTTTCCAACACAGAACGTATCACAAACGTCAACTGGGAGTCGTAGAGGTAGACTTCGAAATAATTTTTCATAGGCGCCTCATCATATCACTCGCACCTGCAGAACAATACAGAGAAAGCAAGGCACGCTACCAAGCCAGTGATTCTGAGCAACACAGAAAAAAGCCTGAAAAATCGTTGCTTCTGCAAGTCCGACAGTTCAGTAAAAGGAACTGTATTGCCAGGACTTCGCAAAACGATTTTCATACCGTCAAGCCATTACACTTGAAATACAAGAGCCTAGAGCAGGGCTTCCCAACCCAAGGGTCGCGACCCCATTTGGTGTCGCCAAGATCATATTTGAAGTTGCGAACCAGCAAGGAAATGCCAAGTAATGTTTTTCTTTGCGATTTTAGTGCACAGACGATCAATGCTCGTGGCCCTGAATGGCATAATCGTGATTTTTGGGGTCGCGCGTGAAAAAGGTTGGGAAGCCCTGGCCTAGAGCAACCGGAAATCAAAGCATGCCCAACTTGTGGTGCTCGATTATTCCATGAAGAAGGAAATAGAAAATAGTGATGTTGTGGCAGCGGTAAATATTTAACCGAGCATCTTCCTACATCACTGTTCCTTTTTACAGCAGTTCCAATTTCATCAAGAACTCAAGAAGTTATTACAATTTTTTTTCATTTACGGCTCTCGGTGTTACTGAAGGTTTTCAGAATCCTGCCTCAGGTCAAGGCCCGTCACTTGTAAAGATCCAGGTTAAAACTTACCACAGGCTATTCAACTTAAATTCCACTCAAGGCACATCGTCTATACATCGTCTATTTATAGGGAAATGTTATTTACATTTCCCTATACATAGGCGATGGGGCGGAACGGCAGAACATTGCAACAGAGCAGAAACTTGACGTGCACATCGTATAAAACATGCGGTCTTATTTTTTACAGGAGAATAACTGAATGACATCCTTCTGTCATTTAGGCCAGTGCGCATCAACAAAATCTAGCAAAGTGTTCCAGCGAACAAGCAGAAGGCTCCACGGCCCCATCGAAAGTAATGCCCCCACTACACCTGAGATATCCGGCATTTTACAAATGGATGCCAATTCTGACCCTCGTGAAGTAGCCCTTTGGGAGCATGGTTCTGAGCAGCCCAGTTTCATCAGTATATTTCATCCAGCATATGAATGCTTGCGATAGCCCTTGCTGTTTCCACACGCTACATCTGAGTGGTTCCCAAACTGGAGTGGTCCACATGGGGATAAAATCCCACGAACCAAAAATGGTATCGTCTTCTCTTACTCTCTGAACCACGGTTCGCCCAACTCAGTCGTTTAGGACAGGAGTACTTTGTGGACATGTGGTCTAGGGCGGAAGAAGAAAATATTCTATGGGTCCGCAGAGAGCAGCTGTACAAGAACTGCATGACACTATCGAGGCGCAAGGAGGTTTTAAGGCTGGTTGGGTTTATCTCCCATGTACATTTACTAACAGCCCAAGGTATATGCAGGTAAAATATCAGGATGCAATGTCAATTGTGACGAGATTAGGCCGGCACAGCTTCTTCTTGGCTGTTACGTGCAATCCGAAGTGGAAGAGAATTTTGTCTAACTTACTTCGCCATTAATCTGATGCCGCCATCAATTTGACGGCCCTGACTTTTGTAATAGGGTATTTCAACTGAAACTCACTGCTCTCCTACCTCTTATAGAGCGAGGAAGTCTCTTGGTGCCCATGGTGTCGATTTTACATGTGACTGAATTTCAAAAGCGTGGTCTCCCGCACGCACAGCTTCCAATTCGTGTTGAAAGTGGTGGGGCGAGCATTGCCAGTGAGATAAATGAATTTGTAAGGGCGACAATCCCTTCTACCGCTGAAAACAATAACAATCATCTGAAATCTCATACACTAAATGGCACATGGCCCCTGTGGACTAGATCGTCCAACTGTACCCTTATAAGAATCAGGTTACAAAAACGTGCACCAAAGGGTTCCCCAAACTGTTTTGCGACGAGACTTACAAGGTATACTGTATTGGCGAGGTTACGTGCAATACCAACGTCCCGAAGGCAAACCTTTCACTACACGCATGGGCAGAGTAATTGATAATCAATGAATAGTCGCGTACAACCCCACTATACTACTTTTGATGGAATGTCATTGCAACTTGGAGATCGCATCGCCAGTTAGTCATAAAATATAAATTCAAGTATTGGGTTAGCCGGTAAGTTCTTGCAATTTTCGCCTTTTCTCATTATGAAGTCTCACGAATTTTCTAGAATTTTCCCGCTTCGCCTATAGTCTCCCTCCTTGCGTGCAGGTTCAGTGCATTTTCGATCCCTTACCCCGAAGTATGAGCCAGAAGTTCGACCTTGACCGCGACCACCTCCGCACCTGCCTCCTCTATGAGTTCCGTCTGGGAGAGAAGGCTGCCAACGCCCAACACCGTCTGTGCCAGGCGTTTGGGGAAGCGAGAAGACATGCTTCAATCGGTTCGCTTGTTTCAAGTCCGGAAACTATAATTTCTAAGACAAGCCGAGATCGGTACGCCCCTTGGAGTTGATGAGGCGCTACGACAACTCGTGGAAGCCGATCCCCGCATGACCTCTCGCGACATAGCCGCCGTCCTCGGGTACTCCCACTCCACCATCGAACACCGCCTGTCCACGATCGGGAAGGTCTCGAAGCTAGGGAGTTGGATACCCCATGATTTCACACAGAAGGACCTCGACCAGCGTTCCGACACCTGTGCACTTTTCCTCTCTCGCCGGCGGCGCTTCGACTGACTCGACGACGTCGTCACGGGGGAAGAGAAGTGGGTGATGTACGCTAACCATACCAGCAAGCCTCAGTGGGTAGACGCCGACTATGAGCCGCTGCCGGAGCCGAAAGTTGACCTGCACCCCCGCAAGGTGATGCTTTCCGTATGGTGGACTTTCCGTATGGTAAATACTTCGAATGCTACTTGCGACAGTTCTTCGAGTCTCAGCCCCCATCGTTCTACCACGGCGGAATACATTCAAGATGTGGTTGGGTGAATCAGGTCAAAATGGAGCTATTGCGTGTCTTCAGACTTTAAAATTCCATAACTCTGGCAGTAATGAACATATCTTGACAAAATTTGAAAAATCAATAAGTCACGTCAGAGCAATTCTTTCAATATATTTTGGCATTGAAGCATTTTTCTGGGACACACCAAACAGAGAAAATTGAATTTGTCCCACCTGTAACGCATCTTTGCCTTAGTACTCATGCACTCAGAACATTCCTATGCCAAATAAATTCTTGTTCTTTGATTTTTTTCTTCAAATAAATGCCTGAACATTACAAACATATTATTCATTTTCAGAATGCACATCAACTGCTATTAGAGGCAGTGTCTCTCTAGCTTTGCCAAGGATTATAGGTGTCCTCAGAATTTGCACTTTTTTATGTCCCACTTGTAACGGTAGTGTCATAAATAGGCGAATTGAAAATGGTGAGCTGATATTTTTCAACTCAAGACGTCATCATACCTCCAGGAATTGCATAGAATTATAATCATCATAGTTTTGAAATAATTTGAAAATAAAATGCTTCTTCCTTTTACCCGCAAATGTCTAGCATTTGCATGTCTAGCCGTAACACATGTATTGCATGCTTACTCTGTTAGGTACGGGACTATAACTGCCCATGCTGATGCGCATTGCTGCGCCATGATAGGAGACAGCGTAATAAATTTGTACAAGGTCGTACATATGAGAGGAGATATTTCAAAATTAAAATAGTCCCACCCATAACAATGTCCCACCTGTAACGTTTTTTGTTAACTCTTTACTTACGTTAACTCTTTAAAAACACAATTAAGCACGGTCATTAATTCCATTTCGAAAATTTATGCTGTTTGATATCGTGGATGATAGTAAAAATTGAAAATTGTAGCATTAAACCTTTTCAGAGATATCATAAGACAGATTTTTTGACAAATTACCAAAATTATGCATATTACAAAATGTGCAATTCCTTATCTAAGTATTAGACAACCTTCAGTAAGGAAGGAAATGCAAGTTCTTAAAAAGAGCTTTCTATTGATGTGCAACATGTATATGATAATGCAATATTTACAAATTAATCCAATTTTAAACATTTGCAGTGTTTGTCCCACCTGCAACTTTTGTTAAGGGTGGGACAAAAGTATCATGTAGGAATGTGAAAACCAATTTCAATGGTTCCCAAGCAGTATTTTTATAAGTAATTTTACGTAAACTGAATGTGACTTTTTTGTCCATTTTATATGTATTTTACGCAAACCATCATCAAGATAATGTCAACATGTTTGCAGAAATGTCACCTCTGTAATACATAAACGGTGATATAAAATTGACGTAAATTTTACGTAAAATTGACATTCCGTTTACATCTCCAACATCATGTTTACATTCACTGTACGTAAAATTGATGTTAATTTCCCTAACATTCATGCGTATTTAACGAGCTAATTCGTACTTTTGAAGGAAATTGATATACTGTATTTCTCCCATTCCTTTCCATACTTTGGAACTCAAGGTTACTTGGACGAGTACACAATTACTCATCCTCCCCAACACTCAAGAGTACCAAGATTACTCCCTAGTTCCTCCTCCTGAGGTCCTGGTACTCGGGAGGAGGAATAAATGTTTAGAGGAGTTCTCTCCCATTATGGACAGAGAAGGTATGATACTTGCGAAGCTGCGTTTCTACTCTTCCCTAATCCCATGCACTACTGTAATAACAAGCTCAGCTTCAGCATTTAATGATTCCCTTAGTCATATATTATTAAAAATGTTATAACTTCCTGCTTTCCATATATATTCATGGGTTGCGTAATAGAAAGTGGAAGGATGGTAAGAAAACCTGATACTATATCGGGAAAGCCAGTACTTAATATCATTTTTAGGGTGCAAGGAAGAAGGGTGATCAAGTGAGGAATCTTGATATTGTAATTGCGGGATGGTCAGCTAAATTTTCATGTGGAAAGTGTGATGTTAACTTTGCATAAACTTGATATCATGTACTTCACGTCAGATGGAGTGACGTTCAGTTTACGTAAAATACACGTACATTTTGGTGACGTAAATATGAGAACGTACATTTTACGTAAGTGTGATATCATTTTCATGGCAATCGTAAGAAATTTACATTGTTAGCAAAAAATTGATATCTTGTTTACATAAACATGCTGCTTGGGGAGGTTGGAGTTGCGAGTGGCGTCCCTCAGGGCTCTGCCTTAGGACCGATTTTTTTGCGGTATACATTAGCGATTCAGATCTAGGCTTAGTGGATTAGATCAGCAAAACCGATGACGGCACTAAAATCGTTTTACTATCGGGTGTGGCGAACAGGGTGGAGCCGAGTATTTTTTCCAACTTTTAGACGAGTCGAGTAAGAAAGGACTCATAAGGTCTAATAAGAGTTGATGTAAGGTACTTCACATCGGCCATAGTAACGATAGGTCTCTCAAAGAGTTCGGTGTTGCCAAACTCAATGAGGCAAAGGGAGAGGATTTATGGATTATATTCGTTGAAGAATTAAAGTTTTTCTCCTACGCGTAATCGACGGTAGCTAAATGTACAAGGAATCAACGTTTAATCCGACATACCATGCCCAATAGGAGCTAGCGTGTTATTCTTCCATGTTATGTGGAACTGGTGATGCGCCGTGTAAAATATTGCATTAAATTTCGGAAGCCTGAAAATAAGAGCGAGTTAACGACGCTTGGAGTGTCCAGCAGTGGTCTAAAATAGTAATCAAGGAGGTTAGGAGACTTCCACACGATAAGCGTTTATACATGTTGCAGCTGTACTCGCACGAGAGAATGTTTGCGAGGGGGAACCTCATCCAGGTTTTCATCGTAAGTTCATCATAAGTATAAAAAACATTAAACAAGGGAAATTTCCCAGTTTGATGGCAGTGGCAAAACAGGAGGAAATGCACTTTAATTTCGTAAATGACAGGTGCGGCTAGTGTTGCGCCAGAACGTATTTACTTGTAGGGCAGTGAAACCTTGGAATTCGTTAAGCGACGATGGCTGCTAATCCGTGACTACCTTTAAGAGAAGGAGAGACGCTTTCATGATAAAATATTGAGCAATCGATATGAGTGAATCAGCATCAGCTGGAATATGCAGCAAGCATATATTTGTTGCAAATACGTTTTGCAAGAAATTGATTTTCCTCCAGGGAATCGGCCAAAGGTAAAAGGTGAGACTTGGTACAGAATTAGCTGTTGTGATGATAAGTTCAGGATAACTCGACTTCCAAGATCATATCCTCATGGCGAAAAATTTCATTGAGAACATTTCCCCAAATACTTTTTCGCTGCAGTGTGGCGGGCAAAAGCAAATGACTAATATTGGCAATGAAGTTGTTCTTGGGTGTTTAATTTCAGGTAAAATTCCTTTTTTGAGTTATATGCCCACAGGGCATATCTTTTGGTTGACAAGAATTTCAACTAATTTTTTTGGACTGAGACATTTGGAAATAGAGAAAGCCATGAGTCAGTACTTGCGTGGTTCGCCACATTCTGATTTTTACTTCATACTGATACTTCATACTTTACTGATAAGTCCATCCCCTTAGGGCACAGTTTCCAAGAGAATAGTGTTTTGAAATTTTTTAGCTCCACGGGAGCGGGAAAATAACGAAAGTGGAAAAATTGATTTCACACAAGCACAAGTAATTAGAGGCCATAATGGAAAATGCTGATGTCTCAAGGAGATGTGCCACGTTGTAGGTGTGAGAATCAAAACACATCCTTAAAATACATTAGAAATTTCCTAAGAACATCCAGGGCTGAAGGCACGTCCATTGCGTGTTTCTTTCCCCGCAAGGGAAACAAACTCGCTGGTAAAAAGATTATATACGAATTTGCCTGGATTTCGATAACTCACTTGACTTGTATTGGTCTCCATCCTCGAGGGCTCTTCGTGAAGCGTGGAAATTGCAGAATGACACATCGCAATACTCCCAATTCAGTTTGGGCTTTCCGGGAACTTTGATATTGCACCAAGGACCACCTGGGTTCCCATTCGGGTTCCGGCAGAAATTGTGACTGCTAGTGAGTTCATCTGAGAATGATCCTTTACGGAGCCCGCGGATCCGGTCCCCATCACTGCTGTCTTGATCAAGCCATGGAATGCAATTGATGCCAGAGATGGTCTTGTCCTTCACGCCTACGTACTCCCCTCCCTTCTGGCTCAACTTGCATTCTGGCACGCCTGCACGTGCAAACACAGGCTGGACCATCAATTTCGGCATACGCATACCATCTACGTATAATTATTATAATTGTAACTAAAGTGGTTCATGAACCATTTAATGTAGTTCCACAAAATAACATAAAAATACAATGATTAATTTTGGATTTGTTGCAGCAAAATTTTCCAATCTATTATACTCTCGTTATTTGCATGTTTCCCACATGAGCTCGGGGAAGAAAGAGAGGAAAATTAAAGATATTGCATCAGTCGAGTCGTGGATACCCTGGATTAAAATGCTAACGCTAATTTTTATTTTCAATGAAGAGTTACTAGCGGCCTGCGACCGCTACGCTGGCCGTCTAATAGGTATAAATTTGAATAATCTATTGTGAGCATAACGTCTCCTTGACAATCCTCTGTTAATCACATTACCCATTCGGAACTGAACCGCTTCATTACATTTATACACATATAGCTTCTAGTAGACAAGGAGATTCTGTTCGTAAACACCATCACCATGATATTCCAGCTGATTGCCACAATTGCCACAATTGTTTAGCACGTTTTCATGAGACGACTTTGCTGATTTCGTATTCCTAGCACACTCAATATTCTTGCATCACCTGTTAGCTTATGGGCAGTTAGCGTTAGCGTATGGTACAGACACAAATGACTCCGAAACAGTACGGACCGTTTCCAAAAATTTGTTCGACGGCACACAGGGAAGTTAGTGCATGTGCGGCACAATGCTAAAGACTAATTCCTGAAAATGCCAACCTTGCATCAAGTTGCTTAGCAGGGTGCACCGCTCTCCTATTCCGAAGCTCAGCATTCGCTGCCTCTTGCTGTTCAGCGGTCTGAGTGGCGCTAAGGTCCCTACGTACATGTGCTCGCTGTTTATAACCGATTCTAGCCATTACTGCTAGCACCGCTTTAGGCACTTCGTACCGCAACTAAAGTGGTAAATGTTTTTTCCGCGCCAGCACCAACCCTTTTTTACCAGCAACAACTGCCTCATCGCCGTCCTGTGGGAACTCCTCCAACATTTCTTCTTCGCGTTCAACCTCACCTCGCAAAAATGAATATGAAGAGACTTTTTAGGCTATTATTTTGACTTCATCATTCATGAGAACTCAAATCGGCCATGACATGAAAGGCAAGCAGAAAACTATTGCATGGAAGTGATGTCCCCGACGGCCATGCCTGACGTGACGGAAAAAAATAAAGAAAAAAACTTTGATTGACACAGTTAAGTACGAAGCCTATGGCTCAGATTGATATAGCTCAATGGACCTGGCGCTAAAAGCGTTGGATGGCCAAGCCTATGGCCTAGAATAGCATAGCCTCATGGACCTGGCGCTTTGAGGGGTGGATGGCCTAGCATATGGACTGAAATGACATAGTCTTGTAGGCCTCGCTCGCTGGGGTGACGACCACCACCGCCACCACAACTCTCGGGCTCAACTCTTCGAATTAAAGTATAAGACTAGCGGCCTGCGGCCGTAACGCTGGCCGTCTAATAGGTGGATATTTGAACCGTCTATTGTGAGCATACCGTCTCCTTGACAATCCTCTGTTCACATCATTACCCATTTGGAACTGAACCGCTTCATTACATGTATCCACTTATAGCTTACAGTACACAGGGAGATTCTGTTCCTAAACACCATCATCATGATATTCCAGCTGATTGCCACAATCGTTCATTGTGAACAGTTTAGCACGTTTTCATGAGACTCAAGACTACTTTGCTGATTTCGTCTACCTAGCACATTCAATTCTCTTGCATCACCGATTAGCTCATGTGCTATCTGCGTTAGCATATAGTACAGACACCAATGATTCTTTAACATTACGGACCATTTCCAAGAACTTGTTCGAAGGCACAAAGGGAATTTAGTACATGTGTGGCACAATGCTAGCAACTAATTCCAGAAAATGCCTCGCCACCACATTACCCTGAGACTCTGAAAGTGTTGCTCACTGGTGCTAAAATGTGAGTTACAGCAGCAGCATTTTTCAGTTGTGAAACAAATGCCTCCTCCCTACATCAAAATGTACGAGAGGACGGACCGATATTTTCTTCGAAGCTATTACTCCTCTTATTACTTGTGTGCCTAATGTCAAACCTCTTCATAATTTGCCCTGAGGGTACATATTTGAAGAATAGGATCTGAACTCAATATTCGATCGTGTACTTTTGTCCCAAGTTTCAACTTTCTTCAGTTCTCTATTTCATTGAATCCAAATTATTAGGGTAAATGTCCCTTTTGCAAAAAAGTGCCCTCAGGGGTTTTACCTTGAAATAATATTTTCACCGAAATCTTAGAGAACTACGAGCGTACCCAGCTTCAGCCTTACCTGTTTGTCCTTTTCGCAGGTGCAAAAGTATATTTGAAATGCCGACCCTGCCATGCGCTGTGCCCTGAGGGTATGCTCCAAAAATGTTGAACATTTTCTGCACTCAACACCACCTCAGTTATGCATGTGCCAGATTTCACCTTTCTATCTCTGCCCAATTCGGCAGGACAAGAAAAAATCTGAAAATGTCATCCCCAAAAAATATACTCCCTGGGGATGTATTGAAATATGAAATTTTCCTGAAATTCTTGCATCAGTAGTCACATCCATGCAGATTTTCACGTTTCTATGTTCATCCATTTGACTGAAGCAAAATAATTATCTGAAAAATCACTCTTGAAATGTAGGACCCCAGGGCATTTACCTCCAAAGCCTGAATTTTTCTGTATTCCAATGGGGGACTTATGTACCAAGTTTCGCCTTTCTATTGCTGCCCAATTCGCTAAGACAAAAAAGTATATGAAAACGTCACCGCTCAAAAATGTCCCCAGGGCATGCGGCAGAAACTTGATATTTTTCCTGAACTCAGTGTCTGAGTAGGCACGTCCATGTCAAGTTTCAACTTTATGTATATCCGTTTGACTGGAGGAAATATATATCTCTGAAAATATATCCCTTCACATTGGGTACCCCAGAGAATGTACTTCCAACGTCCTCCCCCCCCATTCCCAGAGTCCAGAAGAATAAAATAGATCAGATAATAATTTCTCACTGAAATCACCGCAGTGACGAATCCGGCAGAACTCCATCTTCAAGCCATTATCGTCGACAAAGCACCACGGTCTATCCAACCCTGTCGGGTTTCGGCAGAAGTTTTTGTGCAAGGATGGGTCCTGGTTTATGAAGTGCTCCTCGTAGAACAAGACTCTATTGAATCCTGCATCCATGTCTTCGTAGGAAGAAGTCACATTTTTGGAATCCCACATGAGGCATGATTTTCCAGTCTCTGTCATGTTCGTAGACCCGATGTACTCCATCCCTTTCTCCGATAGTCGGCACTCAGGATAAACAGCCGCTAATATGAGAATGGCCATCAAATACTGAAAACGATGATTAAAAGCTTTGGTTATCATCCATTAGATTGGCGTTTAGTAATGCATGGATGTTGGACTGTCATCATCGCATAGTCTCTTGCAAAGGATTAACAACAAAATATGATTCGATTGTGTGATCGCCGTAAAATTATTCTCAGCTACAATTTTGATTATAATGCTGAATGCACGTGAGGCCAACTGAACTTCAAAAAGCTTTACCTTAGACAAGCATCATCCCTTTCATCTGCCCACATGCATCACAAGGATGTCACCTATTCCTCATGAGTAAGCCATATTACGAATATGTGTCGACTGTGGAAATTAAAAAAAAGATATGTCTCCTATGAAGCAACGACTGATCAAACTTCTCTGGAGAAAACTGATTCTCTACATTGTAAAAAAAATGTCCCCGCCAGGAACTCCTGAGAGCACGTAAAAGAACACCTGGATGCGGTTTTTTTTTGTTACCATGTTCAAGTGTTTCCAATTCCCGATATGTGCTCTCCCATGCGTTAATGTGTGCAAGGAGGTGCTCCTTGAATGTGTTCTCATCTGATGGACAAGTTTAGAAACACTTGGAGTTGGAAGGCAGGGACGCCTGGGAACACATGGCGGCAAATGGGGACGCCTCGCTCAGATCGTGAGAGCCATTATGCGTTAAATAAGGCCTTTCTACAAGGTTCATTCGTTCCCTAATTTTAACTGGAATCTCTCAACTTGAAAGCGTTCATTATATATTGGGAATAGAGAGAAATTGTAAACACTTTCGAAAGTTGTCCGTGCTTCCCACTATACTTGGGCCTATGGCAACAGTGGCAGGAAGTACATAATGGCGCCACATTCTCAGTGCCTGATTTTCTAAGTGTGCTCTAACCTGCAACTTTGTTGTTTATCAGTGTATAGTCACAACATCCGTCGAAGTCGCTTACAAGCTATGAATAAGGCCCATCTCTTGCAAATATGTGACATGATAGCATGATCTAGAAAGGCCTGTTGTTGACTACATTGGTATTATGATAAATGGTGAACCTGGTCTGGTTAGCCTGGACTTGATTATACAGAAGCCAATCACCCCCACATAGAGAAGTCAGTGACGTTTATGCATCGAGCTCAAAATACTTTTCCAAGTTACTCTCAAATATGGTTTTAATACCACAAGAGACATGCCTGATAGCCTGTAGTGTTTCCGGTATGGTAATGTATGGTGACATCCTGTTAAGGAGGGGAGAAAGACCAGATCTGCAATGGCTTAGTCATCAATAATGGTCACAAGCCAATCAAGCTAGCACTGTTAAGAATGTGTTTAGTAAACTGTGAGGAAACTGTTGTGTATAACTTACCTGTGGCATAAATCTGGTTCATGGTAACTTACAAATTTAATTTCAACATCAGTGATTCTAAATGATAATAGCTGGACATATGGTGCTGGGCAGGTGTGGGTCATGAAGAATAGATGGATCTCAGCTCAAGTAGATGAAGGTCATTATTTGCATAATTGTAGGCATAATTTACAGCTCTAACTTGCACAATCTTTGGTCAGATTCTTATTAAGATGAATTAAATGTAGCGGTCCCATGAGACATAAAGGCATCAATTGCTCCATTTTAGAAAACTTGGTGCTTCCACATTTTCTCCATATGTTGCAGCCCTCTATTCCCTCTTTTACCACTTTTTCCCCATGGAATACCATATTATTGGGAAGCTCTAAGCCTTATTTCAATGATTAGTACCAAGTAATTCTTGAAGAATGCCCACATGAAAAGGAAGGAAAGTAGGTACTTTTTCCTTGGCAGATCCCTTAATTTGCAAAAATTGTGTATTCTTAGCCTCAGCATGATTAGGACAGGGTCTGTAATGTCGTCATTGGTGACAGCTCAGGTTGGAAGTGCTTAAGATATTACAATGTTTTTATAGTTTTGGGATTCATGAAAATCCTAATCCTGTGTGATGAGACAGTCAAGTTGTTGGGTGTGACTTGAAGTTCGCAGTAAATCTTAACCTAATGAAAAATGGAACTGCATATCATTGTCATCACTTATGAAATTAATATTGCAGCTCGTACTTTTTATGAAGCAGATCTCAGTTGGTCAAAGTCATCAAGGTCAAAGTCATCAAGGAAAGGAGAAACAAATTAATGCAGCAAGTGGAGGTGGCTCATGCTGGCCTTTCACAGAGTAAGGCATGGGAGGTAGGTATTATAGGCCTTGAATGTAGGCATTACATTAACTAGTCCATAAAGTTTATTTCTAAAGGAATGCAATTGATGTGCCTAAATGTTAGATCTCTGCTTGATCAGACTAGAGGTATTGTTATTATTTGATACTTCAGGCTTTTTTCTTACATTTTCATGGGGAAAGATTTTAGGCAAGTTCCTAACCTCATCTGAGTCCCATTTAAAACCAGAAGGTTTAAATGGAGAGGATATGAGTTCATAGGCCTTACTTTGGTTTCGAGTATGGCATGCTGCATGCAGGCTTTTCTGTGCAACATTACTTCCCTGATGTATCAGGACCTGACTAGCAATCTTTTTCTGCCAAAATATCCACCCATTTTACTTGAAGGTCACACGATCCCCTGGAACATTGTCCTCATTTGAGTTCATGCATGTGTGCTAATGTGTCTTTCGAAAGTGTCTCCACGTTTATTGTCCTGGGACTATGGACTTGGGATTGCATCCTAATTACCAGATCTCCTTCCCTTTTTCATGGAATTGACAGGGTTGTGAAAAACAGACACAGAAAGGAAAAAAAAAACATGGTAGGAGGAGCTCACGTAGGCATCGCACATCCCTCTCCTGATACGAGCTGTTCCAGGCATCATCATGCTGGAAGGAGCAGGTGGCATTGTGTTCGATTGATCCGTCCGTAAACCCTGCAGGGCAGCTGAATATGACTGTTGCACCAGGAGGTGCAGGATATTTTCCGTCCCAGTCCATGTAGGTCATATTCACATTGATGTCCTCTATTATTGGGTGTTCACTCACGCATGACACTGTCGTGAAAGTAAAATACATTGTAAATTTGCATATTTCCGGGTCCTTAATGTGCCATAACCGCTCCCCTCCTTCTACTACCCGAAAATGGAGAACAGGTATATTTTGTATTGGAAGCACGTGGTACTGTCGTGAAGACTGAAGGCAGGCAGTTGCGTAACGAGGGGAACTGGAGGGGGCTTCAGCCCCATACGTTTAGTTCAAGCCCCCCCCAACTCTGCTCAAAATGCATCCGCCCCCCCCCTTCCGCCCCAACGAGAAGTAACGGAAATGGTAATCCCCCCATCGTTCCGCTTAGCCCCCCCCCCCCAAATTCCGACATCCTTAGCTACGCCACTAAAGCCAGGGGAAGGTTGGATGGCAAGAAAGGACGAAAGAAAGCCATGGAACGGTTGATTGCCGGTCAGGTGTGCTACCTCAACCGCATCGACTATATGACGGAACGCTTTGCAGAAATTAGGTTTTTGAAATTCTCACTTGGCGGTGGACAGTGGACAGGAGTCAGTTTATTTGCGAATGTGGTGCACCATTCATCAGGTCGCATGGAGGCGCAGGTGGCCGTGTGTACCTTAGAGCCATCAGTGAATCCTCGTGAGTGTGTGCAATTGAATATCACCTGACCTCCCCGTGGGGCAGGATGTGCACCAGTCCAACTATGGAAAGCTTCCTCGGCATTCTGGATCTTTGGGTAGTCCGTTAGGCATTGGTCTGCATAAGAGGTAAGGGTTAAAAAAGAAGACAAATTCAAGCAGAGACTGCTATTTCTGACACTGAGATAACGGGTCATATATGGTAAAATGGAGAACATGGTGAGCGTTCCCTGCATGGGGACCTGCTGAGAGCTTCACTCGGAGTTTTCACACCGTGAGGTAGTCATGGTTTGACTACCTTGTATCAATATCATCAGTTTTCTCTATATTCATTCTAACTTCCCTTTAGATCAGTGGTTAATAGATTCATTATTTTCCCTTCCTCCTACCATTTTCTTCAGCTCCATTCCTACTCTTTATAGATTGGTTCGGCTCAATTTAAGAAAACTAAATACCACCGATAGTTTCTTCAGTAGCTGCAGCTCTTTCTTTTCTCCCTCTAGTCAATCTCTTTTCACAGTGAATGAATCTCAGCAGATAAATAAGATTGGGACGCTCTGTGTCCTTATTTCTGCGCAATACCTGAAAAATCGTTATGAACTTCCGGAATGAAAAGGGAGTAGCTTAATTTGCAGTACCCACATTTTTTAAATTATAAATCAGTACAATAAGACTTAGTATGCTTACGAGAAGTACATGGTGATCATGATGATCATATCGGTGAAGACTCAGCTTAGGTTGGAAGTGCTGTTGACAATTGCAAAATTTTAGGATTCTGGGATTAATTGAAATTATAATTTATTTGATTTGAGTGTCATTTTGGCGCCAGCGATTCTCAGTTGCAGGTCTGATTATCCAGCGTTTTCATCTAAAGGGGCAAATATGAAAATGTGATTTCCATAAAGGGAGTTTGAAATGCTGAATTCAGGGGAAATCCTACGATAAGACAACGTCACCCTTAATGTTATTTTTTACGTTTGGGCATTAGTAACCGTTGCAATTTTCATTTGGAAACGATTCTCATCGTTGTGTGTAGGATGAAAGAAAATTTTCGAGGTTACCTCCTTCAGGGTAAAGGAAGACTACAGGGTGAGTCAAAAGTCCTGCCCACCCTTTCAACGAGAATAACTTCTCAATGCTTAATCTCATCGAGATGCTGTTTTCACCATTCGAATAACTATACAATTCTGCATCGAATGAAGGATTTTCGCATTATTTTGCTAATGTTGTCATTCAGAAATTAAATTCCTATTCTGGGGGTTATACAAAGGCATTGGCACGTGAAAACATGCTTGCAGCACCGTATCCAATTGTCTGTTCGAGTGTGAGAGTTATTGTGCCTTGACTGTGATCAATTCCAATTAATGGAGGATTGAGGAAAATGGCTGATAAGCGAATGATCATTGATAAGCGAGTTACAAATATTCGGTTTTCTCCGAATGTATCGGGAACCGCTCGACAATTCTGGAAGAAATTAATCGGAGAAACCGTCTGTCGCAGGTTGCTTGCCAATATCAACTGAAATGTTGACAGGACACGAAACCTAGGAGATCTTCCCGTTCTGGACACACTCTGACAGTCGAACAGATAATTAGACACAGTGCAGCACGCATGTTTCTTGCAGCTGGCGGTTTCTCCGACCAATTTCTTCCAGAATTGTCGAGCGGTTTCAGTCGCATTCGGAGCAATCCGAACTCTTGCAACTCGATTATTGATGATCAATCGCTTATCAGTCATCTTCCTCAATACTCCATGAATTGAAATCGATCACAGCCATGGCATGCTAACTCTCACATTCGAACAGACTATTGGAACCCGTGCCGTAAGCAAGTTTTCACGTGCCAATGTCTTTTTATGGCCCCCAGAATAGAAATTTAATTTCGAATGATACCATTAGCAAAATAATTCTAAAATTCTTCATTCAATGCAGAATTGTCTAGTCTTTCGAATGGTAAAAACAGCATCACGATGAGATCAAGCGTTGAGAATTTATTCAAGTTCAAAGGGTGCGCAGGACTTTTGACTCACCCTGTAAATATATCTTTGACGCTGCTAACATCTGGTTGGCGATGACGTTACGAGATACACAAGCAGAATGAATATGACACCCCAATTAATACATTTAACCTAACGACGTGTAAAACAAAAAACAAACATTGGTAGAATGATTTCCAAAATCGTCGTTTCAAATTACTTTCATATGATATTCTTACTATGGCGAGATCCGAAGGCATAAACGTTGCATGTTTTATTTTCGAAAGGGAAGCAAACTCGCTAGTTCTCATAATAAGCCCATCAGCTTCTCATTTCAAGGCACTCACATTGAGCATACGCCTGGTACCCTTCAGCATTGACGATATGGCTTTTGTTATTGTGGATCAGCTGGCAAGATCCATCAGTTTCCTTGAAGTTGAATGCATGACAGGGATGAGATTCGTTGTGTTTCATGCATGAGATGCTGCAAGTCGGAAAGTCCGTCCCAGTCCTCTCCTCAGAGACGTTTCCATATCGTTTTCCTTGAAGCGCAGCATAATATGTATGGGCTTCGACTGATCCTTTCCAAAGGAAGCAGGAAAGCACGGCCAGTTGTAAAGAATATCCTGGTTCCCTGTTTCAACATTCAAGTGTAATTAATTTTAAAAGAAATTTTGGGTAAAGAGAAATTCTTTGTTTTTCAGTAATTCTGTTTCTCTTAAAAAAAAAACAACATTGGAAGGATGAACATAGAGGAATTCCATTCAACCTGGAACTCTAAATAAAATAATTTCAATTGAAATACCACGTATATGGCATCTGGTATACATAAAAAAGTATCTGCAGAATTAAATGAGACCATGGATTGCCGGAGCGATTGAGCTTGGTGGACCTCAATGGGAAAGCACCAGCGATATACTGTATGTACTTATTTAAAGATAAGGTCCATTGCTTGTGTCGGATGGCCATATCATCTGAATCTACTTTTGGATGATGGGGAAATTATGAATATTGCAAGGAAAAATACCTGAGAACATGGCAGAGAATTGAAATGTTTCATGAATGCATGCACAAACTTTAAAGTGTTTCAGGACAACTCACCTCTGTAGCAGCATGGGCGGAGGGCAGACAGTTTCCTCAGGATTTCTATGCTTGATTAATGTTCATCATCCACCTATGAGTGAATCTATGATGATGAAAGAATATTAGGTTGCAAGAAAGACTTAAACATGTCCGTCTATACTGTGAGACTATGGATGCTCTCGCTACCAGGATTTCCAAAGAGGAGTGGTGGAAGTTGCTGGCACAACGCATGCACTCAAGTGTACTTGCATGAACAGTATTATTCTCGTGAGAGAAGAATATATTCCAACATCCAATCTCCGTTTTCGCAAGCAATGCAATTGAATATCACCTGACCTCCCCGTGGGGCAGGATGTGCACCAGTCCAACTATGGAAAGCTTCCTCGGCATTCTGGATCTTTGGGTAGTCCGTTAGGCATTGGTCTGCATAAGAGGTAAGGGTAAAAAAAAGACAAAGTGAAGCAGAGACTGCTATTTCTGACACTGAGATAACGGGTCATATATGGTAAAATGGAGAACATGGTGAGCGTTCCCCGCATGGGGACCTGCTGAGAGCTTCACTCGGAGTTTTCACACCGTGGGGTAGTCGTGGTTTGACTACCTTGTATCAATATCATCAGTTTTCTCTATATTCATTCTACCTTCCCTTTAGATCAGTGGTTAATGGATTCATTATTTTCCCTTCCTCCTGCCATTTTCTTCAGCTCCATTCCTACTCTTTATAGATTGGTTCGGCTCAATTTAAGAAAACTAAATACCACCGATAGTTTCTTCAGTAGCTGCAGCTCTTTCTTTTCTCCCTCTAGTCAATCTGTTTTCACAGTGAATGAATCTCAGTAGATAAATAAGATTGGGACGCTCTGTGTCCTTATTTCTGCCCAATACCTGAAAAATCGTTATGAACTTCCGGAATGAAAAGGGAGTAGCTTAATTTGCAGTACCCACATTTTTTAAAGTATGAATGAGTACAATAAGACTTAGTATGCTTACGAGAAGTACATGGTGATCATGATGATCATATCGGTGAAGACTCAGCTTAGGTTGGAAGTTCTGTTGACAATTGTAAAATTTTAGGATTTTGCGATTAATTGAAATTATAATTTATTTGATTTGAGTGTCATTTTGGCGCCAGCGATTCTCAGTTGTAGGTCTGATTATGCAGCGTTTTCATCAAAAGGGGCAAATATGAAAATGTGATTTCCATAAAGGGAGTTTGAAATGCTGAATTCAGGGGAAATCCTACGATAAGACAACGTCACCTTTAATGTTATTTTTTTACGTTTGGGCATTAGTAACCGTTGCAATTTTCTTTTTGGAAACGATTCTCATCGTTGTGTGTAGGATGAAAGAAAATTTTCGAGGTTACCTCCTTCAGGGTAAAGGAAGACTACAGGGTGAGTCAAAAGTCCTGCACACCCATTGAACGAGAATAACTTCTCAATCTCATCGAGATGCTGTTTTCACCATTCGAATAACTAGACAATTCTGCATCGAATGAAGGATTTTCGCATTATTTTGCTAATGGTGTCATTCAGAAGTTAAATTCCTATTCTGGGGGTTATACAAAGGCATTGGCATGTGAAAACATGCTTGCAGCACCGTATCCAATTGTCTGTTCGAGTGTGAGAGTTATTGTGCCTTGGCTGTGATCAATTTCAATTAATGGAGGATTGAGGAAAATGGCTGATAAGCGAATGATCATTGATAAGCGAGTTGCAAATATTCGGTTTTCTCCGAATGTATCGGGAACCGCTCGACAATTCTGGAAGAAATTAATCGGAGAAACCGTCTGCCGCAGGTTGCTTGCCCATATCAACTGAAATGTTGACAGGACACGAAACGTAGGAGATCTTCCCGTTCTGGACACACACTGACAGTCGAACAGATAATTAGACACAGTGCAGCACGCATGTTTTTGCAGCTGACGGTTTCTCCGACCAATTTCTTCCAGAATTGTCGAGCGGTTTCAGTCACATTCGGAGCAATCCGAACTTTTGCAACTCGCTTATTGATGATCAATCGTTTATCAGTCATTTTCCTCAATACTCCATGAATTGAAATCGATCACAGCCATGGCATGCTAACTCTCACATTCGAACAGACTATTGGAACCCGTGCCGTAACCAAGTTTTCACGTGCCAATGTCTTTTTATGGCCCCCAGAATAGGAATTTAATTTCGAATGATACCATTAGCAAAATAATTCGAAAATTATTCATTCAATGCAGAATCGTCTAGTCTTTCGAATGGTAAAGACAGCATCTCGATGAGATCAAGCGTTGAGAAGTTATTCAAGTTCAAAGGGTGCGCAGGACTTTTGACTCACCCCTTTGACACTGCTAACATCTGGCTGGCGATGACGTTACGAGATACACAAGCAGAATGAAGATAACACCCCAATTAATACATTTAACCTAACGACGTGTAAAACAAAAAACAAACATTGGTAGAATGATTTCCAAAATCGTCGTTTCAAATTACTTTCATATGATATTCTTACTATGGCGAGATCCGAAGACATAAACGTTGCATGTTTTATTTTCGAAAGGGAAGCAAACTCGCTAGTTCTCATAATAAGCCCATCAGCTTCTCATTTCAAGGCACTCACATTGAGCATATGCCTGGTACCCTTCAGCATTAACGATATGGCTTTTGTTATTGTGGATCAGCTGGCAAGATCCATCAGTTTCCTTGAAGTTGAATGCATGACAGGGATGAGATTCGTTGTGTTTCATGCATGAGATGCTGCAAGTCGGAAAGTCCGTCCCAGTCCTCTCCTCAGAGACGTTTCCATATCGTTTTCCTGGAAGCGCAGCATAATATGTATGGGCTTCGACAGATCCTTTCCAAAGGAAGCAGGAAAGCACGGCCAGTTGTAAAGAATATCCCGATTCCCTGTTTCAACATTCAAGCGTAATTAATTTTAAAAGAAATTTAGGTAAAGAGAATTTCATTGTTTTTCAGTAATTCTGTTTCTCTTAAAAAAAAAACAATGGGAGGATGGACATAGAGGAATTCCATTTAACCTGGAACTCTAAATAAAATACTTTCAATTGAAATACCACGTATCTTATTCTGTATACCATCTGGTGTACAGAAATCAGTATCTGCAGAATTAAACGAGACCATAGATTGCCGGAGCGATTGAGGTTGGTGGACCTCAATGGGAAAGCACCAGCGATATATGTACTTATTTAAAGATAGGGTCCATTGCTTGTGTCGGATGGCCATATCATCTGAATCTACTTTTGGATGATGGGGAAATTATGAACATTGCAAGGAAAAATACCAGAGAACATGGTAGAGAATTGAAATGTTTCATGAATGCATGCACAAACTTTAAAGTGTTTCAGGACAACTCACCTCTGTAGCAGCATGGGCGAAGGGCAGACAGTTTCCTCAGGATTTCTATGCTTGATTAATGTTCATCATCCACCTATGAGTGAATCTATGATGATGAAAGAATATTAGGTTGCAAGAAAGACTTAAACATGCCTGTCTATACTGTGAGACTATGGATGCTCTCGCTACTTCCTAAAGGTTTCTCCTCACCACCTTCAACGACCGTGTTGCGTACGTGAGTTCACATGAACGTACTTGTCATAATAAGAGCACTCTCTTCTTATATAAGGTTGTAGGTTAGAGGCAAAAGCGTTCGTAAGTTCAATGATAATTATATTTCAAAGAGCAGAGAGGTGGTTATTACTAGAGTGCACTCCCTCGCATGCATATGTTTAAGCAGGTAACAGAAGTGGAGCGTCTCGTTAGAAAAAATCGGATCACGACCGGATCAGTTTCACGGACAACTCTGCTGCCTAATGACCCATATTATTCGAGGGGAACTGTTCCGAAAGTAATCGCTTCCCATATTCGACATACAAAATGCGGTCGAGGTAAGGCCTTGCTTGTCCAGACTACCAAAGAATCCTGCAGGGGACGAATTTATCTCGACAGTACTTTGGAGCTCAAAACGTAAACACGGAAGCCGTTACCTTACACGGTGTAGCTACAAAATGCTTGATCGTAATTAGTCGCGTGGACGAAAAAGTATATATGGGAACTCTGGTGAAAAGAAAGGATTATTGGCGCTGTATTGATGAGAAAAGCAGAATCATCATCATCACTTTTGATGATGTGAATTTCCTGGAACGGCCATTTCGAACGCAGAGTGATCAGCACTGAATAATTTGTTAGACAGCCGTCGGCAGTCTAATGAAGGAAATCGCTCAGAGGGGAGCCACGTCTCAAGATTCTATTACTGGTTTTAGAGGTCTTGTTGTTGAGTACCGTAGAGAAGAACTTACTACTAGCTCAACACAGTGAGACGCAATGAGGGATACTGTCTTAACCCTAATCCGGGCAATGTGAGTCCGCTGGACTCACTACGACGTATTTCGGTCTATTACTGTCATTATTTTTTTAAACTATCAGGCCCATTGAATAAATTGTCTGTATTATTTTAGTTACAGTACTGTTATTTATAAGAATACATACCGTAACCGCAGCAAACTGCCTTATTTTACATGAGTCTGACAGACTCACCTTGCCCGGAATAGGTTGTAAAAAAGCTTGCCCGGATGAGGGTAAAACGAAAAGAATAAATAGCGGGTACCCTCTTGCAAAAAAGTATATCAGAACCCCCAAAAGGTAGCGTACCTGCGTTTTAAGCACAACCTGCAGAGATCAGACTGACTCTTCAAGTAAAGCATCCCTTCATGGGAAGAGGAGGGGGGAAAATAACGGGGCAGTAGAGAGAGGGCAAGGACACAATCAAGGAAGCAACTGCCATAAAATCCAATATTCGTTTCATATACGCGTGTACACAAGAACAAGGGATGATCCCCATTGGATCCACGGATTGGTGTCTCACAGCAGAAATCAGCTATTCTAAGTGCAAATGCTGTAATGAAAGAATTGTTGCAGAGAGAAAATATCCAAAGCCAATTATAAGTATTTCAGAACGTCGTGCCACAACACGGAGGAGATGCTTCTCTGCTGCTGCACCAACTAGAGGTTATCGTGAAGGTCCCCTTACCTGCGTTCCCGAACCACTGCCATAGTTACACATTCGCCCAATCCGCATCGGCTACGTCACCATATCGATCGAAGCCTGCCTCGTCCAGGTACTACACGTGGATTCACCTCATTTGCCAGGATCTGCAGCCAACGCCAGGTATTGATTTCACTGGAGCCAAGGAAACCATATTGAAACATTCTTTCTTACGTTTGGTGTTTCTGATTGATTTTATAATTATTTCAAAAATATAGGAGAATTGTAACCCAGAGTCCAATTCATGTCACAACCTCAGAAGGTGACCAACTGATTGTCCGTTTATGAAACGAACGTGGAATCCGTCTCTTCCTTTATACTGCACGAGCCCGGACCTCTTGGAGGCTATTTGCGATCATTTTGCAATTTCTTTGAAGCATAACTACGAATAGTAAACTTATATGGATGTGTAACGAAATGGGATGAATAAAGTTGCATCACATACATGTGTTGCCAAAGCGATTTACCTTTCTTTAAACCATTCGTCATACACAAAGAATCGGCATGAGAAAGGTTAACCTGTGCAAGATGTGACAGGGAATTAAAAAAAGGACAAGGTGGAATATACGTAGTATTCTTTTTATCCAGCGTTGTTTCTCCATTTTGGGGTGACTCAAATGTTGACAATTGTGATACATTGCCTGAAGGAGAAAGGACATTAATCCAAAATTAATGAATAGCAGTAGTTAATGTGGCGATAATGGGATTAAAGTTGGAGAAGGCTTGCGAAGTAGAACAATATTCGAGTACAAGTACATTCAAGTACTTTTGATATATGTTGATTTTGGCAAAACCACCTTCAGCCTGGGGAAAATGTGGTCCATGGTTGTGGGTTGAGAAAAATCGATTATTACCAAGCGCAGTAAGGTGAGTGAGCTAAAATAAATTACGAAATTGAGTATACGCTATTTAAACTTAACTGAAATCTTCAGCAATGCGAAAGCTCATATGCCCAACCCGTTTATATCTACCCTGTTCTTTAAAGAATATATTTCGCGATGTTCCATTATGTTCTAGAGAAGTTAGAAATCTGAAACTTGTTACACAAGTAGGATGGTATGGAGGTGGTGCTGCTTCCTGTCGTTGAGAGGGCCGCTGAGTTTTAGGGCTGCTGACTGAGCTCGGAAATTCCCGAGAAACAGTTCGTGGAAGACATCCGCTGATTGGGGTGCCGTCTCATGCTCGCATTTTCTCTCCGGCCTTCGCAACAGTTGGATCCGTTCTTGAGAATAGGAGAGTCATTGTACGACTTGCGCACCCTCGCCCCACCCCCATAACTAAGGGATGTTCACACCTCGATGTGAGCTTTCATGCAGGAAAACCCCCCTCACAATAATTCGAGTCCCGTTTTCCTCCGTGCGAAGGAGAGTAACTCTAGAGGGTGAAAGCGGCGGGATCCCATCAGAATGGGACAGAACGGGATTACTTATTCTTGGATCGCAAGGATGCCGCCTGTTGGGTCGTTACCATCGCATATCCATANGACCCATATTATTCGAGGGGAACTGTTCCGAAAGTAATCGCTTCCCATATTCGACATACAAAATGCGGTCGAGGTAAGGCCTTGCTTCAGGTCTGATGGTTTCTTAGGACGTCCCCTGCTTAAATAGAGCTGTCATGAAACCTCGAGTTTTGCATTTGTGCCTTCGGCAATGGAATGTGCCACATCGATGTTTTACGAACTAGCATTAATCAGCCGTGGACGAAAAAGTATATATGGGAACTCTGGTGAAAAGAAAGGATTATTGGCGCTGTATTGATGAGAAAAGCAGAATCATCATCATCACTTTTGATGATGTGAATTTCCTGGAACGGCCATTTCGAACGCAGAGTGATCAGCACTGAATAATTTGTTAGACAGCCGTCGGCAGTCTAATGAAGGAAATCGCTCAGAGGGGAGCCACGTCTCAAGATTCTATTACTGGTTTTAGAGGTCTTGTTGTTGAGTACCGTAGAGAAGAACTTACTACTAGCTCAACACAGTGAGACGCAATGAGGGATACTGTCTTAACCCTAATCCGGGCAATGTGAGTCCGCTGGACTCACTACGACGTATTTCGGTCTATTACTGTCATTATTTTTTTAAACTATCAGGCCCATTGAATAAATTGTCTGTATTATTTTAGTTACAGTACTGTTATTTATAAGAATACATACCGTAACCGCAGCAAACTGCCTTATTTTACATGAGTCTGACAGACTCACCTTGCCCGGAATAGGTTGTAAAAAAGCTTGCCCGGATGAGGGTAAAACGAAAAGAATAAATAGCGGGTACCCTCTTGCAAAAAAGTATATCAGAACCCCCAAAAGGTAGCGTACCTGCGTTTTAAGCACAACCTGCAGAGATCAGACTGACTCTTCAAGTAAAGCATCCCTTCATGGGAAGAGGAGGGGGGAAAATAACGGGGCAGTAGAGAGAGGGCAAGGACACAATCAAGGAAGCAACTGCCATAAAATCCAATATTCGTTTCATATACGCGTGTACACAAGAACAAGGGATGATCCCCATTGGATCCACGGATTGGTGTCTCACAGCAGAAATCAGCTATTCTAAGTGCAAATGCTGTAATGAAAGAATTGTTGCAGAGAGAAAATATCCAAAGCCAATTATAAGTATTTCAGAACGTCGTGCCACAACACGGAGGAGATGCTTCTCTGCTGCTGCACCAACTAGAGGTTATCGTGAAGGTCCCCTTACCTGCGTTCCCGAACCACTGCCATAGTTACACATTCGCCCAATCCGCATCGGCTACGTCACCATATCGATCGAAGCCTGTTTCGTCCAGGTGCTACACGTGGATTAACCTCATTTACCAGGATCTGCAGCCAACGCCAGGTATTGATTTCACTGGAACCAAGGAAACCATATTCAAACATTCTTTCTTGCGTTTGGTGTTTCTGATTGATTTGATAATTATTTCAATAATACAGGGTGATTCCTTCGTGTTAGTACCCTAAAAAACGTGAATAACTCAGGCAAGGCTTGACGGATTTTATTGATATTAACCAGAAACATACCTTGGTTCATGAGAAACAGGAAAGGCCTACAGAAGATGCTGGAAGTGTCCACCACCCACCTCCAGACACTTGCGCACCCGGCGCTCCATGTTTTCGAAAGTTCTCTGCAATGTGCCGGCGTCCACGGCAGCGATTTCGCGTTTAATGTTTTCTTAAAGGTCTGCGGTGGTCCTGGGCTTATTCTCGTACACTTTTCCTTTCAAAAGTCCCCACAAGAAAAAGTCTGGTGGTGTTAGGTCCGGAGACCTGGGAGGCCACAGACCTTTAGAAATAAGCCTGTCGCCAAAGAAACTGCGAATGTGTGTCATGCTGTCATTGGAGGTGTGGCATGTTGCACCGTCCTGTTGGAAGTAACCATTTCTGAGTTCAATGTCGTCCAGCTGATTCACAAATTCCGTGAATATGTGCAGATACCGGTCAGTGTTCACTGTATCATGAAAGAAAATTGGTCCAATGATACGGAGCCTGGAGATTGCGCACCAAACGCCGACTTTCTCCGCATGCAATGNTTACACTTCGAAAATCGGACATTTATTTCGGAACAACCTAATACATTTGGGGAAGAGAGAGGGTGGCTCACCAACTTCCCTGGTTTGTGGGCCACCAGGTCCATTTCCCACTTGATACCACTGGCCCGCCGCCTTCTGGGCCACTTAAGGGCCAGTACATTACCAGCTCGTTTTCGGTGTACTACCAGCTAGGAAAGGTCATAATGCCTCCATATACAGGTTGCGCCATTAGTCACTTCATCGAGAATGAACATTCCACAGAGCGACAGGGAAGGGTGGACATGTTCTTGGACGTCACTGCATTTGCCTACCGTCAATGTAATATTTTCGGAAAAACATGAGAATTGGCACTGCCTCAGTAGGCATGATACTCGAAAGACTCTGGAAAGTGGTAGCAACATTTTGTATTGAATAGAAGCTCAGTCTGATATGACGAGTTCCTCGTCCTGCCTGGACGAGGAATTCAATTCGAGCCTGAAAAATTCACTTATGCGGTGAATGTCTTCACATTCATCGCACAAGTGAATTTTTCGCAAAAAAATCGAAAAAGTTTGCAACAGGGAAATTGCATCTGCAGCGCAAAAAACAGCCAAAATTCCATTTTCATCAGCAAAAAAAAAAATTAAATGAGGAACTTATAAAAAAATTTGATGAATGATAGCGACGTCAGTCGTTCCTTTCGACCGATCGAGCACCTGAAACGCGTTGAATGATTCTTTCGACACCCCTTTCCGAGCCGCGGATCTAAGGTGAAAAACATTTTAACCCTTAAACTACCGAGCCTAAATTTTTTTTGAAGTTTCGCTTTTTATAACATAGGCTCTGGGTCAAATTTGACCCAGCTTGGTCGTTTAAGGGTTAATAGGGAAATGGCAAAATTGTAAATGCAAACAGAGGTAGTTCACAAGGAGTTTTTTAAAATTATTATCTCCAAGTACAAAGGCAAATACTGGAGGGGAGCAAAATGAGTCAATTTCGGGTCGGAGAGGGTATGCCGGAAATCGAAACAAAAGCACCCCATCCGATTTCTGACTCCTGAAACAAGATCTTTAGATGATGAGCGCCAACGCCCCCGTCTTCTTTATACACTTTCCGCATCAAAGCGACAGTTCCCAACGACTCCACGCTGAAGCTTGTTATGATGAAATCCTCATTGCGATAAAAAACAAAAAGGTGATAATCTTGCTCCCGTAAAAGGATTCTTTCGGAATATGACTTTTTCGGAACGTGCGACGTCATGGATGAGGCGAACCCTCTCGAGGGTAGAGGGCTGAAAGCGTTCCCCATCTGAAAATGGGAAGAACCCCAACGGCATGTTCGTATAAGCAAGATATCAACATTTTACGAACAGTGTCGATTTCTGGCGATCGTCATACAAATGATATGACGCTTGTGTAAAATTTACATTCCTCTATTTACATCTCCAAGAGGATATGTATTTAACTTAAACTAGACACGACTTCACCCAATAGAAAGTACATATCAACCCAAGTAGCACGTAGGTTGTGGGCCACTACCTACATTTGGGGAAGAGAGCTGGTGGCTCACAACTTCCCTAGTTTGTGGGCCACCAGGTGCATGTCCCATTTGCTAGCACTGGCCCGCCGCCTTCTGGGCCACTTAAGGGCCAGCATTACCAGCTCGTTTGCAGTGTACTACCAGCTGGGAAAGGTCATAATGCCTCCATATACAGGGTGCGCCATGAGTCACTTCATCGAGAATGATTATTTCTATATTTGGCTGCACTGATTTGGCAACATTGATTTTAATACGTTGGGTGCATTAGCGAGTTGACTAGCTTGAGCTTTAGTAGAATTTTTATTTCTGTGCAGTGCTAATCCTTTTCTGTTTTAAGGGGTTACAGGATGAACATGTAAAGCGACTTATGCCGTACCCTGTATATCCGAATTATCGATAGATCTTAGCTTTTAAGCCCACTCAGAAGAGTACCCAAGAATACCAAGATGGCGCGCTGCTCTCTATTTCGCATCCATTTAGTATCATTGGGGAGAGGATATGAATAGAAGTTCACGAGTATTTAGCTAGGTCATTCTGTGTGACAGGGAAAATAAGATTTTATTATTATTAATATACAGGGTGATTCTTTCGTGTTAGTACCCTAAAAAACGTGAATAACTCAGGCAAGGCTTGACGGATTGTATTGATATTAACCAGAAACATACCTTGGTTCATGAGAAACAGGAAAGGCCTACAGAAGATGCTGGAAGTGTCCACCACCCACCACCCAGACACTTGCGCACCCGGCGCTCCATGTTTTCGAAAGTTCTCTGCAATGTGCCGGCGTCCACGGCAGCGATTTCGCGTTTAATGTTTTCTTCAAGGTCTGCGGTGGTCCTGGGCTTATTCGCGTACACTTTTCCTTTCAAAAGTCCCCACAAGAAAAAGTCTGGTGGTGTTAGGTCCGGAGACCTGGGAGGCCACAGACCTTTAGAAATAAGCCTGTCGCCAAAGAAACTGCGAATGTGTGTCATGCTGTCATTGGAGGTGTGGCATGTTGCACCGTCCTGTTGGAAGTAACCATTTCTGAGTTCAATGTCGTCCAGCTGATTCACAAATTCCGTGAATATGTGCAGATACCGGTCAGTGTTCACTGTATCATGAAAGAAAATTGGTCCAATGATACGGAGCCTGGAGATTGCGCACCAAACGCCGACTTTCTCCGCATGCAATGGTGTTTCGTTGATCGCATGCGGATTACTGGTAGCCCACACACGCGTATTTTGGGAGTTTACGTATCCTGAGAGGCTGAACCAAGCTTCATCTGTGAACCATGTGATGTCCAGTAATGTGGGATTCTGTCGAAAGAACTGCTGGAACCACGTACAGTATGCACTTCGCTTCTGAAGGTCAGGGGGCTTCAACTCGTGCACAACAGTGACGCGATATGGCTTACATTTGGCTTTTTTCGCTGCACGTTGACAAGTCGAGTAAGATTTTCCGGTCTCTTGCGCCAATCTTCGAAGAGACAACCTTTTTGGCGACTGCAGTAGACGTTCCTTTATATCCTGTACTGTCTCGTCTGACATCTTCGGCTTCCCGCCTCCATGCGCGTCAACAAGGCTGCCTGTCGTTTCCAATTTCCTCGCTAGGAATGAAATGTTCGACTTCGACGGGGGCGATCGGCCTCCAAATCTTTTCAAAAATTCCTTCTGGCATTCCTTGAAAGACCCAGTTACCCAGTACATACGCACAATGTAGACACGCTCCTGCACAGAAAACCGCATTCTTGCAATCGCACAGTGCGCTGACTTTCGGAGGGGCTGCGAGGCAGACGGATGACGTGCCTTTCGGGAGCGGCTGGCAGCCAGACGGATGACGTGCCTTTCCGACGCCCTCATCGAGTTATCGGACGAAGCACTGTCATGTAGTGCGCTGACTTTCGGAGGGGCTGCGAGGCAGACGGATGACGTGCCTTTCGGGAGCGGCTGGCAGCGTCTGCCTACTGCACGGAAAGGCTGCGGGAGTAGCTCAATAGCCTGCTTCGTGACAGTACAATACGTGTAGTTAAATTTACAGTCCTTGACCTCTTATAAAGACATAAACAAAATATCCCCTTTAAATATCATAGTCTGAGTTATTAACGTTTTTTAGGGTACTAAAACGAAAGAATCACCCTGTATATCGGAGAATTGTAACCTACTGAGTCCATTTCATGTCACAACCTCAGAAAGCGACCAACTGATTGTCCGTTTATGAAACGAACGTGGAATCCGTCTCTTCCTTTATACTGCACGAGCCCGGACCTCTTGGAGGCCATTTGCGATCATTTTGCAATTTCTTTGAAGCATAACCAGGAATAGTAAACTTATATGGATGTGTAACGAAATGGGATGAATAAAATTGCATCACATGGATGTGTTGCCACAGCGATTTACCTTTCTTTAAACCATTCGTCATGCACAAAGACTGGGCATACGTGGGTTAACCTGTGCAAGACGTGCCAGGGAATTAAAAAAAAGGACAAGATGGAATATAGGGATATCTAGTATTCTTTTTATCCAGCGTTGTTTCTCCATTTTGGCGTGACTCAAATGTTGACAATTGTGATACATTGCCTGAAGGAGAAAGGGTATTAATCCAAAATTAATGAAGTAGCCCTGGTTAATGTGGCGATAATGGGATTAAAGTTGGAGAAGGCTTGCGAAGTAGAACAATATTCGAGTACAAGTACATTCAAGTACTTTTGATATATGTTGATTTTGGCAAAACCACCTTCGGCCTGGGGAAAATGTGGTCCATGGTTGTGGGTTGAGAAAAATCGATTATTACCAAGCGCAGTAAGGTGAGTGAGCTAAAATAAATTACGAAATTGAGTATACGCTATTTAAACTTAACTGAAACCTTCAGCAATGCGAAAGCTCATATGCCCAACCCGTTTCTATCTACCCTGTTCTTCAAAGAATATATTTCGCGATGTTCCATTAGGTTCTAGAGAAGTTAGAAATCTGAAACTTGTTACACAAGTAGGATGGTATGGAGGTGGTGCTGCTTCCTGTCGTTGAGAGGGCCGCTGAGATTTAGGGCTGCTGACTGAGCTCGGAAATTCCCGAGAAACAGTTCGTGGAAGACATCCGCGGATTGGGGTGCCAGTCTCATGCTCGCACTTTCTCTCCGGCCTTCGCAACAGTTGGATCCGTTCTTGAGAATAGGGGAGTCATTGTACGACTTGCGCACCCTCGCCCCACCCCCATAACTAAGGGATTCACACCTCGATGTGAGCTTTCATGCAGGAAAACTCCCGGTGTTATTAAGCTCAGGGCAAAAGGAGGCACGCTTCCTCTCATTGAGATCTCCCACTTTCGCCGCCCTAGGGTAGTCTTACCCTGTCTTGCCCTAATGAATAAGAACCTAGCGTTCCTACGGCGGACTTGGGTCGTTACCATCGCATATCCATATCCGTATATTTCACTCATAGGGTTGCACGGAAAGTGATGGAGACGGTCTTTACAGACGAAGCGGACGGGGTTGCAATCAATAGGGAAAAGTGCCGATAAATGTAAGGGCGAAGATCTCACCCCGGCGAGGAAATCATCTTCCCTTCAACGCCTACTTTACCCTGATGTTCTCAACATGTACCCCTGTGCATTTATTACCCGTTCTCCCCGACGACGGACATCGCTACTCTCCCAGTGACTTAAAATCCCGGCCGCATACTTGAGCCCTAAAGAACGGGAAGAGTATGTGGAAGTCTTCCACGGGTCGGCTAGTAAAATTATACTTTCCGAAGTTTTTACGTTCCTTAATAGAAGGAACGTTGATGCGTGCTATTGTGAGATGATGGCGATCTCCTTGCATGTATAAGATCTATCAAATCCATATCTGGCATTAATAAAAAATGAAGGGGAAATGTATGAAGCGACGCAATATAACCATTAAGAGATTAATTCTAAGACTGTGGAGCGATCGCACTTCCATAATTGTTGCACTTTTCCCCATAATTTCTTGAAATTGAGGCATTCCAAATGAAAACCCAGATGAGAATTTCGATTCTTTTTGATTCGGGAATGCATTGGCCTTCTCATTCTTAGACTTAGTCTGGTATTAATAAAGTTTAAGTCAAACCAACTTTGAATGGAAATCCTCGGGATTTTTTTTTAAATAACGCTCCACGTGCGGCGAGAGAGTATACTTTTGAAATGAGTTTTATGCCGTTTCAGGCTATGTCCTATGAGGTTCTCTTGCTCCTTTTACTTTGGACGGTTTCAAAATGACTTTTTCCGATCGCGAAACGCATGGTGACTGGATTTGACCCTTAATGACCCTCATTTGGGTCATGCATTGAGTTCAGTAGGGGAGAACGAGGTCCACTGTTGGAAGCTGATGACTATGGAACTCTGAAAGAGTTGGGAATGTGCATAACAAAAAACTTCTAGGGGAGTAATTTCAAGACACACAAAACACTTTCGTTTACTTCATGGGCGATCTAATACTGTGAATTATGGTGGCTAATAATTTAAAACTGTCAGGAATGCACGCTATCGTATACGAAACGACTATACTTGCCTCCTAAGTTTTACTTCACACTTTCCTTTGTTCAACGATTTTATCCATCCAGGACGAAACTATTTCCTGCTGTGATTTACTTGAAGGAAGTTGAAAAATGAGAAAAAAATGAGTATTTGAATTTCCGAGTGATATAGGGCTGTCATGAGCCTTGTAATATTGTCACATGGCTAAAAAAAAAAACTAGTTTAAAGAAGTACCTGTATTTCCCACGAATTGTTCTCCACTCTCGGGATTGAGAAGCACAAAAAAGACAAAGACAATGAGAACTATGACGGTT
>CAJPEV010000239.1:79923-91443 GCA_905338385.1 Darwinula stevensoni
CACAATAATTCGAGTCCCGTTTTCCTCCGTGCGAAGGAGAGTAACTCTAGAGGGTGAAAGCGGCGGGATCCCATCAGAATGGGACAGAACGGGATTACTTATTCTTGGATCGCAAGGATGCCGCCTGTTGGGTCGTTACCATCGCATATCCATAACCGTATATTTCACTCATAGGGTTGCACGGAAAGTGATGGAGACGGTCTTTACAGACGAGCGGACGGGGTTGCAATCAATAGGGAAAAGTGCCGATAAATGTAAGGGCGAAGATCTCACCCCGGCGAGGAAGTCATCTTCCCTTCAATGGGATGAAATGGGACTACAAGAGTTGTACATGGGGACACGTAAATAATGGGCAAGAGGGGCTGCTGCCTGTAGCGATGAGAGGGTCACTGAATTTTAGGGCCGGCGTATGAACTCGGGATTTCTTGCCAAAGAGTACGTGGAAGTCTTCCACGGGTCGGCTAGTAAAATTATAATTTCCGAAGTTTTTACGTCCCTTAATAGAAGGAACGTTGATGCGTGCTATTGTCAGATGATGGCGATCTCCTTGCATGTATAAGATCTATCAAATCCATATCTGGCATTAATAAAAAATGAAGGGGAAATGTATGAAGCCACGCAATATAACCATTAAGAGATTAATTCTAAGACTGTGGAGCGATAGCACTTCCATAATTGTTGCACTTTCCCCCAGAATTTCTTGAAATTGAGGCATTCCAAATGAAAACCCAGATGAGTATTTCGATTCTTTTTGATTCGGGAATGCATTGGCCTTCTCATTCTTAGACTTAGTCTGGTATTAATAAAGTTTAAGTCAAACCAACTTTGAATGAAAATCCTCGGGATTTTTTAAAATCACCAACTATGATATAACGCTCCACGTGCGGCGAGAGAGTAAACTTTTGAAATGAGTTTTATGCCGTTTCAGGCTATGTCCTATGAGGTTCTCTTGCTCATTTTACTTTGGACGGTTTCAAAATGACTTTTTCCGATCGCGAAACGCATGATGACTGGATTTGACCCTTAATGACCTTCATTTGGGTCATGCATTGAGTTCAATAGGGGAGGGCGAGGTCCACTGTTGGAAGCTGATGACTATGGAACTCTGAAAGAGTTGGGAATGTGCATGACAAAAAACTTCTAGGGGAGTAATTTCAAGACACACAAAACACTTTCGTTTACTTCATGGGCGATCTAATACTGTGAATTATGGTGGCTAATAATTTAAAACTGTCAGGAATGCACGCTATCGTATACGAAACGACTATACTTGCCTCCTAAGTTTTACTTCACACTTTCCTTTGTTCAACGATTTTATCCATCCAGGACGAAACTATTTCCTGCTGTGATTTACTTGAAGGAAGTTGAAAAATGAGAAAAAAATGAGTATTTGAATTTCCGAGTGATATAGGGCTGTCATGAGCCTTGTAATATTGTCACATGGCTAAAAAAAAAAACTAGTTTAAAGAAGTACCTGTATTTCCCACGAATTGTTCTCCACTCTCGGGATTGAGAAGCACAAAAAAGACAAAGACAATGAGAACTATGACGGTTAAGATGATCAAAGGTTGAAAAAAAAAACATTTTCCAGCATGTAAGTTTCGTGCAAGCTGTTCCATGGTTTGTGCTAATTTTTAATAATTCAAACTCCCGAGCAGCGCGAGATGCCATCATAAATCAACATGTCATAGAGTCTTGTTTGCTGACATTTCTATGAGAAGTTTAATTAAAGTGAGAGCAGGTATGAAGTTATTGCGGGGGCCGCAGGTAATACGAAGAAAATTAATGGAAATGTATTGCTTTCGCGTATTCAAATATTCTTTCCCCGTTTATCGTGCGGTGCCAACTTGAAATTATATTATGCACTTTCGTCAACCTAATTTAAATTTTAACAAGAGCGTGGAATTCTTCGCATCGAATTAAGAGAATACAGATTGTGGTAAAATGATTCATGCTCGCCATTGACATGCAGGCAATTATGGTTGTCATCAATTACGACGTTTTCCGTTTTGGATCTGGGTGCGGATGTTCCACGGAAAATAAGGTTCCTAGAACGTGCAATGGAGTGAATTTAATTAATCGAAGTGTTCACAATTGGATCTTAAATTATATCTTTAAATCGCACGCAAGGAAGTGGGGAAGCTGGTGAAATGGTTTGCGTCACACAAAGCGGGTCAGGAAGTTATTGATTTTCTTCCCTGAAGAAGTTGACGTACGTACTATTCCCTCCATTCTTCCATCAACTTAATGCTATTGCTGCCACAAAGTGAAAGAGAATTGCGTTTTTTCTTGTCAACATGACGTCGGCAGAACGGAGGATGATACGCACTCATTTGGCCCCGGTTTTCTCCAACTCGAATAAACTACAGTGAAAGAGATATGCCTCCCAGCAGGAAAAAAGGGTAGTTCCTTCCATATTGTACTAGCGAGTTTGTTAGCTAATCGGGCTATCGACACCACTCTAGCGTATTAGAAAATTATTTATTCATATGAAGTATTCGTTTCGATGCTCACGCCTACGTCAAGCTCATAGCTCCTGCGGTATTTTTCAGTCGGACTTTAAGTTACTTCTGATTTTGCGAAGTCATTTTCAGAATGACGTTAGAAACGTTAGGCAAATGATGGTTCTTCATTTCCACCAGAAGTACTGCTCAACAATTCTTTTGTTCGGAACTGGAAATATAATGTGTCCTGAACTCAACGTTGCAACAGCTGATTGCGCGCCAAGAATCACCTCTCTAGACAAGCACGATGCGATGTAGCAATAAACATATTTACCCCCAAATATGCGTAGCTTATGAGCACTGACGGAGATTATGAATTTCCTTTTTGGCCTAACTCGTTTACTCCTATCTAATTATAGCCGAAAGTCAAGTTCATCGAGGACTAAATTTGACCTTGTCTACTGAGTCGAAGCAGATTTCAGTCTCGTGTAAGAATGAGAGAACTCTTTCCCAGAAGACTTATCGCCACCTGACTTTTCGCAATCTTAAGAAAAAAAAAACATGGAATCCCGTGTTCACCGTGGCCTCACTGATCGACGAGAAAAGGACCATGTACCGCTGTTCCTGAATAGAGTTTGATAGTGCTGAGGGCACCGCATGCATTCCACCTCTGAGGATAGACATCTGTTATGCAACTTTCCATTTTTCAGCAAAAAGCATATGAATTTTCAGCGATGAAGTCCATAAAACGTATGTCGATCATTTAGAATTGTAAGCGCTTGCTCAAGACCTCGTCACGTGCATAATAGACAGCAAGGGCAGCCACTTGAAACTATGCATATCCCCTAAGCACTGTGGACCGACATGTCCCGAAAACCAATACTTTGAGTAGGAACTACGTCGGTCGTTCATTCCTCGATTTCAATGGATGCTGTGATCCCCTTTCCTTATTCCTTCCAGGCCTGAGGTGAAGTAGTAACTGGAACTGAGTCACTATGGACATGAATTTAAATTAAAGGTTTTAATGGTATCTCATTCGGACGACCCTGAATTAGCTTGTATTTCATGGATCCTCTGAGGAATTCTCTCCTCAGAACTTGCCCAGATGCTTCAAGGAAATCTATAGAGGACGGGAAACATAAATAAGTGTGTGATACTCGTGTTTGATAGCACAGAAACTCTTATCGAAACATCGAAACACTCGCCCTGTTCTCAACATGGACGACCATGTGCGAATTTTGCGGTTAGGAAGATTACAATTGGAATGAATGCATGATGCTGTATATCAATAGATTCTCCTATCCTCTTGAGTTTTCAAATGTACTTACCTTAGTTCAAATATCTTATATATCGATAAATTATATTTTGTGCTATTTCTTGTCATGATTCACTTGCAGAAAAGTGAAGAATCAGCAAAAAGAACCCGAGGTAGAGTGGAGCGCGGAACCTACGTGATAAGCGCATGAGAGATTCCAGGGAGTGCGGTTGTGGCGGGGATGCTCCATGATATAATACGAAAAAAAAAAACATGATCCACGGTCCACGCGGAACTCTTTCCATCAATGCCATCTACACGGAGAATAGACCTGCAAGAAGGAGTTTTCCTTTTAAAAAATTTTCGGAGACAGAAGGAAAATGTGACTGTTACCTTGCTACCGTAGGAGAGAGAATGGGAGAGCAGCCCGACTCGGTCAACACGAGTTGGACAAGCGATAAGGCGTTTCGTACAATCCCTGGCCCCTCGCCCCGGACTTCAGGCAAGTTCCTCCCATCATTCACCACGGTAATTAGGGCACCATCCTTGTTGCTTCCCTGAAATGAATCTCTCTTTGGCAACTTTTCCAGATTCTGAAACGAACAGCGAACATGGACGCGGAACGGGAGCAGAAAGAGTTCTCAGAATGGCTTCTGTCTCTCGGAGAAGGCCACCCCCCAATTTTGAATGAGATCTCCGATTTTGCGGTTGCACTACCTCAAAAACGCGTGGTTAACGGCATCATCACGGAGAATGTCTACGGCAAAATACATCGCTCTTGAACACTTTTATATGTATCGATTTGAACAAACCCTGGTTATGAAGGTCGGGGGATCTTTGTCATATTTCACCGCTCCACTCCCGCCCTTCAAACGATTCTCGAAATTGCACTGCTTATCCGAGACGGGAGTGTCTGAGGAGTGATCTGACACCTGCATCATGTGTCTATTGCCAAGCAGTTCTGAATAAGAAGGGTTTATCATGAAATGGCTGGCAATTCCGGCTAAGCAGACGACGCCCTCCCATTCCCCTTCCCGCGAAGCCCCTCCCCTCTTCCCCCTTTCCCGCACATATGCCTCAGGGAGCTTCTCCGCCGAAGTTTAGGGTCCGTGGGAAGGCGCTAGAACGTCTTGCTACAAAGTCGCTGTGGGGACCCAATTCAAAAGACTGAATCCCTCATCTTCCAGTCTGAAGAGCCTTAAAAATATTCAGTATCCAGTTACCGATGAGCATAATTACGCTCTGCCCTCAGAAAGTATTGTGAATAAGTGCATGATTGGCATTTGAGACCAACATGGATATCTAATAATAATAAGTTAATCTGGCTGTTGTGAAGCATTTTATCTACATCTTCCCATACGACAACCTATTACTAGTGTCCACTTCATGTGGGAGTCGAAGCAGCGTGGCTAAAAATTAGGGTGTTTACTCTAGTTTAGGCTGTGGAGGTAATGTATGTGCAACACCCGGTCCAGCTGAGATATCCAGGATTTTTGGAAATTGATGTCAGTTTTGAACCCTGTCAAGTAGCCGTTTGGAAGCACGGTTCTGATCAGTCCAGTTTCATCAATATTTCCAACCCAGCCTAGGAATGCTTACAATACGCGTTGATGCTCCCACATGCTACATCTGAGTGATTCCCTAACTGGAAAGGTCACCATCGTGAAAAAATCCCACGAACTAAATATGAGGCTTTCTATTATTATCTGAGGCACAGGCGTAATCTCTCGTAGTTCATTCTCATGAAGAAATCCAGGAGGCCTGGAAGCACCCATTTTTGGATTAGCACAAATTGTAAACAACGTCCTGCAATTCAACCAATTCAGCTCAGAACATGGGATTCGAATGGAAAAGAATAGTTCTGAAAGAATGGACTAATCGGGTCCTTTCCTTAACATTCATTTGTCGCTGCGACTTCCGCACCTTTCTCTCGCACTTTTACAGTTGTTAAGTCATATTTTCCATCATTTCTACACTCCTTAACCGAAGTAACGTTGATGTGTATTACTATGAGGATGGCGTACTTATTGCGTGCAATAGCTATTTCGAATTATTTTCCAGCATGAAAAGAAGAAAAATGAAAGCATAGGTATAAACCCCCGCAATTTGCCATTAGGAGATTGGTTCTCACGCAGTAGAACGAGCACACTTCAATAATTTATGTACTTTACTCCTCAATTTTTCCGATATTGAGGAGTTCTCTACTCTAAAGAAGAATCCCAAATGAGCATCGTTCTGATTCTTTTTGATCCAGGAATGATAGGACTTGCACATTCTCCCACTTAGTCTGGAACTAATATAGTTTAACTCAAACCAACTTTGAATGGAAACCATTGGCGAACTGCAGTAGAAATCATTTGCATCGTATCTGACAGCAATCTCAGAAGGATAAAAAATTATTTTTAAGTGCTGGATTCATTGACATGAATTATTTCATACCGTCCTCCGGACAATTAAGTCAGTGCCCGTCAACCCACGCTCGCATAGTGTTCGAGAGAACAAGTGGAAGAGCACACGGTCATTTTGAAAGTGATGACCCCACTACAGTTGAGATATCCGGGATTTGTAAATGGATGTCAGTTCTGACATCCCCCCCCCCCCAAGTACCGGTTTGGAAGCACGATTCTCATTATTCCATTTTCATCAATTTTTTCGACCCAGAATACGAATGGTTACAATGCCCCTTGATGTTGCCGCATGCTACATTTGGGTGATTCCATTAATTGAAAGGTCCGAATGGTGATAGAATGCGACATACTAAATTTAAGGCTTTCTGTTATAATATTGGTCACATACAATTATCTCTCGCAATTCTTTCTCATGAAGAATTCCAGGAAGCCTGGAATCACCAATTCTTGGATAAACACAAATTTTAAACAAAGTTATTCAAACTGACTTGTTCCGTTCAGTACTAGGGATTCGAATGGAAAAGAATGGGACCCAGGGACGGACGCTTAGACCTACGCCATTCTACAGGGGGTCCGGTAAGTCAGGAATCATAAAGAAGCCTGAAAGTGTGAAGTGAAGGTTTCCATATGATTCCTGACTTACCGGACACCCTGTAATATACACATTTTCTTCAACGAAACTGGGAGGAACATGAATGTCTGTGAGGTTGCCAATTCCAGAGAATGTCCGGCTTTGGAAGTACAAGCCTTGGGGGAACATTTCCCCACCTGGAGGGGGCTGATTTCGTAGGTCTAAGCCTAACCGATGGATGGATGCTCTCCACCACCACTCTCCTAATTTCTTCATTCAATGAAACGGGAACGTAAATAGCTGTTGGGTTGCTGACTACAAAGAAATTCCGACTTTGGAGGTATATGCCCTTCGGGTACATTTCGAGGGAGACTGATCTAGCTGGCCTAGTGTATGTGTACATTGTGTAGAACGCTCAGATGGACGCTCATGCCAATACCCCTCCCAAACGCTTTCTTCCGTTAAGGAAGCGGGAAGGAAAACTGCTGTTGGACCGCATACTTACAGATAAGGTTGGATTTTGAAGGAGCGTGCTCTGAGGGGACTAAATTAGGACATTGGTTAATGCGAACCGGTACGCTTACGATAAGGAAGGCGTTACAGATATAGGGTGTGCCAAAAGCAGGTATACTGTTGCCTATTTTATTTCTATTTTTATTTGCAGGAAGTTAATAGACAGTGATGGCTGGGAATTTGACGTTTGATCAACACAAGTGGGTACTCAATACTGGAAGACCGGGAATGCGGAATCTGTCCGAACGAATTGGCGTGCTTCTCTCTCTTACACAGTTCATACATACAACTGTATACCTACTTTTGGCACACATTGTATTTTTTATAACAGGGATACGGGTTGGAATATTCTTCCTCGATATTGAGATTTAATGTGCCCAATTCACTTACGGACTTAGGCCAATGCCTTTTCTATGCGCACGCTTCATTCAACGAATTGGGGACATGAATGGCTATGACTATGCCCTAAGACGTTTTAACCGAAAAGAACCATTTTTTGCCGAAATCAATCCTTATAGAACTACATGCCCACAAAGTTTCAACCTTATACGTTTGCCCTTTTCGCTTGTGAAAAAACTTGTTTGGAAAAGTCGACCCACCCAAAAGCATGCCCGGAGGGGATGCACCATGAATCGACTTATGAGGGAGTTGAGTTATTATAGTACAGTGAATATGGTGTGCCAAGTTTCACCTTTCCATTTCTGTCAATTCGACACGACAATTTTTTTACCAAAACATTGCTCCTCGAAAAAATTCCCCCAGGGAATCAACCCTGGGGGAATTTTTTCATTTAACTTAACATTTTTATTTAACTCCTTCTCTCAGTAGTCACATCCATGGAAAGTTTCAGGTTTCCATGTTCATCAGTTTAACTGATGCAAAAAATTAGTTGAAAATATCTCCCTTTGAAATGCTTGCCCCCAGGGCATTTACTTCCAAAGTCAGCAATTTTTTGCAGCATCGCAATAGGTAGTAATGTACCAAGTTTCATCTTTCCACACTAACTCAATACGCCAGGACAAAAAAAAATACTTGAAAACGTCGGCCCCAAAAAATATCCCCCCACAGCATGGATCTAAAATTTTGCATTTTTCCTGATCTCATCGTCTTGGTAGGCACGTCCATGCCAGGTTTCAACTTTCCATGTCTCTACGTTGTTCTCAAGCAAAAACAATGTTATGGAGGGGGAATGAGTAACGGGACATGGAAGGTAAAATAAGCCAAAAGAAAGCTAAGGACTGGCTGGGAATTGAACCCGTGCATCCTGATTGCCGGTCAGAGGCACTACCACTACGCCACCGAACACGGGACATCCGGTTAACCCTCTGAATCCCCTCCTCATATCTCACAATACATTTAAAAAAACTTATCCACTCAAAATGTGTACTCCCAGGGAATGTACCTCCAAAGTCGGATTTTTTCTGAATTCTGCATCCCAAAAGGTACATATGTACCAAGTTTCAGATTTCTAAGCTTTCTAGAACATGGTTAGAATTGGCGTCAGTCACGATCGTCTATATACTATAATAGATCGTATAATAGATAACGTTTCAAATTTATAAATGGCAATACTTTGTGCTTGGGGGGCCTCCGATCCTAAGAATGGGGGGCGTAGACTCGGAAAAAGAAGATGCAACTCAGCCGGGTTTCGAAACGTGGTCGCCCGTCACGGACGCCTGACACGCTACAACCGAGCTACCAACTTAGCCCCGCCTCTTCACGACAGTTATGTCGTAGCTCCTCGAGTTTTAATCGCAAAGAGACTAAAACTACCAGCAAGACGACCATGGCCGCTGGTATGTGCGAAGTTGGCCGATTCCGTGACCTCCAACCACACTAGATCTCACACACACGGATTTCTTGCTCGGATACGTACAAGACAGAGTGCACGCCACTAAATAATACAACGTGAATGAAATAAATCAACGCATCATAGAAATATTTGATAACTGAAGGCACGACGTTCTTTTCAACAATTGGCTGCCCCTGATTATTCGATCCTATACATGTCGCCTACGCTACACTGGACAGGTAAAACTGCATTGTAGGTACAAGTACAGTTTCATTCGGCAGTCGTCAGAATAACGAGGAATATCCTCGTTATTCCAAGTTAATCATATTTCATGCCTCTTGTGGTATATTGTTACTTCAGGCTAAAACGGAAGCTCTTATTAACGAGGGAAAGCCAGAGGAAACCTTGAATCGCACGTTTCGTTTCCATGCGCCTTGGTGAGAAGCAGGCCACTGCCCCACCAGGTAATCACTTAAAAAGCCGTTCTTTATTAAACATAGGACTCAACATTATATATATATATATATATATATAGGTAAGGTAAAGTAAGGTAATAAGGTTGGCTTAATTAGTACCATTTCAGTTGCTTCAGTCCACTTAGGCTAGGGGTCTGCTACGGATGGACATCTTATGTTTATACCTCCATATCTAATATATATAGACGATCGTGACTGACTGACTGACTGACTGACGCTAATTCTAACCATGTTCCAGAAATGATAGAAATCTGAAACTTGGTACACATGTATCTTTTGGGGCGCAGAGTTCAGAAAAATCCGACTTTGGAGGTATATGCCCTGGGGGTACACATTTTGGGGGGGAGAAGTTGTTTAAAAATATACATCGTGATGGATAAGGATGTCATCGAGAGACACTATTGCATGTCGACGTTAAGGTGGTGTAGTGGTAGCACTTCTGACCGGTAATCGTGAGGCCTGGCTTCAAGTCCCGACTGTTCCATGTTTTTTTTTTTGGCTTCTCTTGCCTTCCATGTCCCGTTGCTTGAATAAAACGGAGAGACATGGAAAGCGTAAATGTGGCATGGACGTGCATACCGACACGATGAGATAAGGAAAAATGCAAAATTTTTTTATCCATACCCTGGGGGCATCGATCCACCAAAACGGAGGGTGCTAGAAAGTTTAAACTTGCCAAGAAGTACCTGATGACTAGCTGAGTAAAGACATAATTCTACTTTCATATTATATATACACGATCGTGACTGACTGATATAAATAGCTATTCACATGCTGAGTTCAGGAAAAATTCCACTTGGGTGATACACGCCATAGGGGCACACCTTTTCGGGGAACATATTTTTTAAATAGTTCTTTTTGCTTCAAACAAACGGAGACCCATGGAAGGCTGTAACATGGCAAGAACGTGACTGGTGAAGCACTCAGCTCAAATGTCAAATTTCTAAAATATTTTTAGGGGCATATTTCTTGGGGACGTAACGTCTTCAAAGAATTTTTAATATCCTAGCGAATCGGACAGAAATAGAAAAATAGCAGCTGTCGCACGCATAACGGACGTGATGTTGATTTAAGAAAAAATTCAACTTTTGCTGAGCGTTTCCCCAGAGTGGTGACTGGCTTGTATAAATGTATAAATAACATGTATAAATATATTTTTTATCATCAGCAAAAAGGGGAAACGTATAAGGCTCAAACTGGGTGGCATGGAGTTCCCTGAGTCTACATTTCAAAATAATAATAAAAAATTCCTTAACACCATTAGTGCACTTTTTTCAGTCCCATTTTCCTTATTTTTTTTTTGATCCAACGAAACAGACAGGAAATTTAAACTTCCCTCAGAAGTACCTGTTTGATGGCTGAGTAGAGGAGAAATCCTAATTTTGAAATATGTATCCTTAGCGTAGATTATTGGAGGGAAGTTTTTCAAAATGTATTCTCCACCCTTACAAAAAGGGACACAAGAAAAGATTTCAAGTTAGGCACACAGAATCGTAGAGGTAATGATTTTGATGAAAAAAATCAAGACTTTCGACCCCATATGTCACGTATTTCAATGGGGACGTACTTTAAATACATGTTTCCCATTTCGCAAAAAATGAATGAATTAATCACTATCCAAGGTAAGGGAGCGCCGAAGGCGCGACTAAGGGGAGTTTGTTTGCCCGAAGGGCAAACAACCTCGCTAGTATATATATATATATATATATATATAAATAAATCCTTCCACGGCACCTGCCGGTATTGGAGATATGAGGGGGGATGAACCACATCCCAGACCTCATACTCGTCTTAATTCTGAAGGACACGGCGAAGGATGCTGGCCGTGCCCAAGATTGCTGTACGCTGGAGAATATCCAGTGATATTTCACACTCCAGCTTCTTGACATGTCCTTTGAGGTCTTTCAGGACGACGCCAGTTGTGCCTATGATGATCGGAACTATGGTGGTCTTCATTCCGCACAACTGTTCCACTTCCACTTTCAGTTCGGAGTATTTTTCCAGCTTCTCCCTGGTCTTCTCTTGGAGGTTGTTATCGGCTGGGATGCTCACATCTACGAG
>CAJPEV010000239.1:92850-126975 GCA_905338385.1 Darwinula stevensoni
CCTCCGGACGCCAACTTTTCACTGACTGCACCGGGAGACCTGCAGCCAGCGCGGCCCTTTTTATCCTGGGCGACGGCCGAGCCAGTATGAATTTTTCTGAGTTGTGGCATCATCATGTTTCCATGAGTGTGAGGACCTGGCAGGTGAGGCGCATGCGCCACATCCACCTTTTGCACTGGGTGCACATGGTGATCCTCTGATCCATGGGGCACCACGGCCGTTGGAGTGTCGAGAGTCTCATCCGCCCTTTATCGGTGAAGTGCCCAGCACCGCCTTAGGCAAGCAGCTCGATCTTCCCATGTCACCCATCCAGGTTGTGCCCATGCTGACGCTGCTTAACTTGGTGATCGAAGGGGCTCCGATTCAAGTGATATATATATATATCTATATATATATACTATATACTATATATATATATATATATAGTATATACAATATACTATATATATATATATATATATATATATAGCATGTGGCTTCTAAACAGACCGAATATATTTCATTATTGCAAAGGTAGCACGCCCAGATTCAATAGCACACCAAAAGAATTGACGAGATCCCAAATCAAGTGAAAAAGTACATGAAAGCGGGATCAATAACATCAAAGAAATGCCATCTTTCTTTCCTTACAAAGGGGAATAACGCTCACGCATTCATAGTAGATAAACGCGGGCCTATCAAATATTATCTAGAATGGCCTTCTTATGAGCAACCTTTACACAGAATGTATGTTTCAGATCGATCCCTTTGGAAATAGTAACCTTGACTCGTGATGCACTTCTCCCATCTGTCGTAAATAGCTTGGAACACTGGTCGTAACCCATTATTGGGAACACATTGGTCCCACCTGACTGCTGAGCGTTTGTGTCGTTGAAGAGGATGCCTTTCATGAGTCACTTCATTCTGGAAAGACGGAGGAGGAGGGAGCAACGCCACGCCTCGACTAGTTAGAAATCCCGTAATGCTAACCTAAAATCTTCGAGTGTCTCAGTCGATTGCACTTAAAGGAAATGGTTTCACTCCTCTTTAAGCACGAACTTTAACTGGAGCAGGTCTTTGGATTTCGTTCATGATCACTTGCTCCAGCAAACAGCATACAGTAATACGTTTGGTTACGGTCAGAATTTTATGGGAGTTATTTGTATCTCTCATCATTCAGTGTCATGGTTAGTCAAGCAATTTTTTTACACGATAACCATATGTAGGCGGAAGAGTATTCATGTTAAACTGTAAAGGTTGATAAGCAAAGGGACACTCACATAAAAATGCACTGCATGTTTTCTTTGCCGTCTTTAGGTGTACGTCAAGAGAAACATTCAAAAGGTAATGAATACTTATGACAGACCATGTATTTTGCAAGTATGAAGGCTGTTCCTGAAACGTTTAATAGGGCCAGCTTAACGGTTTCTTTCCCGGATGCAAATGAACAAGGTTCATGAAACAATCCGAAGAAAAGGTGTGAAATAATAAGTTGAGGAAATGGCCATTGCAGCGATGAATTGAGCCATTGAAACTTCAAATCATCAGGAGCACATGCACATCTACTATGACAACTTGGCTTAAAAGTTGGTGCGAAGGTAACCAACGTTAGTTTCTTTTCTAGTTTTACACAGTTTATGATAGTGATCACACGTAACTAAGATTTCGGCAAAATTTCTGAATTCCATATTTGCACACCTTGGGATGGAATGTAGCCTCATTCAATTCATTGCGAAAGTCCGTTGAAAGGCCAAAATTTCAAAATCCCCTGAAAATGGACAGGACACGCACAACAAATTGGAAAAGAGAGGAGTGTTCCCAATATTGCTGGTAGGAGAATGACCAGGAGGAGCCGAGACATGTAGTGTGGGAGAGCGGGCGTATGCAGAATATAGTAGTAATAGCGTGCAGGAAATACGATTCTTCCCGACAAACACATATAGTTGCCACATTCAGAAGTACGACACAAACCCTTCAATTCATCCCCTCGCAAAACTCAATATCACAATATTCCCATTCTGGATTGGTACCCTCTCCGTTGTAACACCAAGGTCCCTTCTTATCGAGATCGGGATTCCGACAGTAGTTGTGACGACTGTCCACGACAGGATCGGGGAACATCGGCAGGCGGAGGATGGTCGAATGTACGTTTGGCATTTGGCTCAGCCAGGGCTGGCACTTCTTCCCCGACCGTGTCACATTCTTCAACCCTAAGTACTCTCGTCCATTCGTCGTTTGCATACATTCCGCAGGCTCTGTGCAATCAAGACACCATTCAAAGACTAAATAGAGAATATATATAGCACCATAACGGTGAAATTTAGCTGTTCAGTCAATGAACGAACGGCAATGAATGTAATGCTGAATATGTACGACTTGCGTTCAAAAAGTATTGCTTCATGCTGTCGGTAATCACTGACTCTAAAGGAAAATAAGTTGATTTTTCATAAATAATGGAATGTATGCTTTAATTGATATTTCTTCTAGTGCTGTCGATTTGAATAATTCGATTGACCGAATAATCGATTAAAGAATATAAAACTATTAATGAAAAAAGGCATTCAAGGGGTTTCGGGGATAGATCAAAATAAGATTGATTTCCACTAATATTTTAAATCGCGATTAATACTTTAATCTAGTAATTTATCGATGAAATTAATCTAATTGATAGCCATAACTTCAACCTTTCTCTGCGTATATCATCTAGGAACATTTTTATTGAACAGTTTCATCTAGCAAACTCTGCTACAAGAGAGTAGCTGGTATAGTTTACATGATGATATCAAGAGACCTGATACATTGCAATATCCTTGAAGGTATACCGGTGTCTTCGCGTTGTGACTTCTTGAATTTTTGCCAGGACTCTGCCCCTTAAATAATTATTATTTGCCTGTAGGCTGCACGCTCCTGGAAAGGAACGGAGAGCCTGGAAAGCGAATATACTTCAAGGAATTCTCCCTACTGTACGATCCCAAGGAACTGTGCTCTATTCTCGAGGCCAAAATTGAAGAGATTGCATGCATTCAGGTGGATGATGCAGCTAATAGTGCGGCTATCTCAATGGGCAGCTGAGATCATTCACCGCCCCAACCACTGAATGTGGAAGATTAGGTTAGAATAATATTATGAGAAGTTTAAAGGTTGCTAGGGAGAGACAGGCAAAATCTGCGTCCAATGGTTTAAATAAAGCTGGGCTCAGGAACCTATGCCTCATGAGTCAAGTTTGGCTCACGAGCCGAAAAGTTGGGCTTTTTTGAATCATGGCTTAAAATCATGGTTGTTCCTAATTTTTCTCATGAAAAAATGCAAAGAATGCATTTGTCTCTTGCCAACTTCAGTTAAATTCTGACATTCATAAATTTTTCACTCACAAGCACTTAGCTCAATTATAATATGGCTCACATGGCCAAAATGGTCCCCGATCCCTGGGTTAAAGCTTTTGCCTGGCAATAGTCTAAGTCACAGGTCGGAAAATTTTCAATCACTATTGATGGACATAATGAGGTGATACCCCCCCTTCTCCCCTCGCCTTCTCTTTTGATCCGATCTCACCCAAATGTGTCTTGTTATTACCAACTCTCAAGTCTGAGCTGGCAAGGAAGTACCATGAATATTGGAATAATCTGGAAGGTGAAAATTTCCGGTGCTCCAAACCTCACCCAAATATGATTATTCAAAATGCAATCATTGCTAGATTTCGATTATTGAATGATGCATAGAGAAAGAGCAAGAGTACGTCGATAGTGTAGTGTGATGGTGACGTTTTAATATTATTGGCAGGTAAACTTGCTACAAACTAGAGGAAACGAAGTGCTTTGTAGTAGTGGAAGGAGTCACCATGATCTTCAGACAACCACCCAAGTAAAGGCCGAAAAGGTTCTATGAACTTTTAATTTAAGGTATGGCCAGCATTCGATGAACATCGTTGGATTAGTTCTATTGACTACTTAAATGTCCGAAATATAGAGCGAATAAAAACTACTTCTAATTATGCGTTCACGGAACGGTGTGAATTCATCAAGGACGTGAATTGGATAATACCAAGAAAAGGGTTAAATGAACTTTCTTTTTAAGGATTCATCCAATTTGCAAAAAACGTCTTGAATATATTCTTTTCATCACTTAAATTGCATTCAGTCCGAGTAAAGCCATACGTGGCAGGAGTCAGAGGCCATCATAAACCAACTTAGTCCTATTGTAAGAAGTATCATCCTTTTTTGAAGTATTCTGGTGGAGATTCGAATGTTACTACAATCATACAACGAAAACATTAATAAAATCTGCAATTATCTCATACTCAGAGTCAGACACGCACTGCACTGAAATCCCTTATAGGTACGAGGATATGCCTAATAATCCTTCCCGCTTTATTCATTTACCTATGAAGTCACCTTAGAATTGCACCAGCCTCCCTTTGTCCTTCGAGCCTTACACTCTTAGAAAATTAATAAAATATATGATACAAAGACTGTCTGTGAACTTCAGTCAATCAAATATCTCAATTAATTGATGTAATAAGGGACTGATATCCAGGACACTTCACGGAACTTTTAAGAGGGGGTCCACCCTCTGTCATGTGCTGTAATCAGTACAGTCAGAGGTAGGTCTACGCCTGTATGAGAGCGAAAGCGACACACAGTATATATGTAAATTTTCGTATTTGCTTGACATCCCTATCACTTTCTGATGGGAGCGTTTTTACTCACGGAGGAGGAGAGCAATTTTACTCCTGGGTGATGGAGTAAATTTGCTCCTTTCCCAGGGTGAAAGGGGGGTGAAACTGGAGTTAGCTACTTTCCGTGTGGAAGGTATTCGTGACGAATTCCATCTGTGTCAGGAATGGACCAGATATAGTGACTTCTTTGACGTCATCTAACTCCGGTTGTGCGATCCTTTGGTTTAATACATTGTCCGATGGATACCATGGATATGATTGCAGAAAATATATCTCTAACGTTCAACGAATATCATTCAAAAACGGGGTGTTTGGTGATCAAGGGGCACCTTAGCTGAGCGCAAAGAAGGTGCTCATCCATCTATATTAGACGTCCAAAAACCTCTTTGAGCAGAAAGTGAATGTCCGCGAGAGCGTTCATATGCTAATTGGCACTGTCTAAAGCACGCAGGTTTCATTTGACTCGTGATTATCCTTGGCATCCGGTGGTGTGAATGGAGTATTTTGTCACGAAAGGTAAACAAAAGAATTTAGTAAACTCTTTTGGTATTGAATTTAGTGATATCCCCGAAACGAGACGGTAATGCAACAATGAGGGCTCTGATGTCATTTGTCAAAGCTCATTTCACCTATTATTCCACGTGACACCTCAGCACGTCAGAACATGATGCCCATTAAGCAAAAAAATTACATATTCTACATAGGGTTGCAGTTTGAAAGAAATATACCATGTGGAGTGCACTTCCAGTCCTAGCGAAAGTGTTTCCCACTCTATTTTGCTATACACCTGTGTCGGCGCACAGACGCAAGGCCGCGACTACTAGAAATGAAGGAACCAAATGTGGGGGAGTCCCAGTCTTAGGAGGGCTGAAATGACAAGAAAGTAATCAAGGCGGTGACAAGAGAGCACGTAAATCTGCAATTGTGAAAGTATGCATTTTGAGAGATGGACCTCCAAGAGGAGAGACAGGCCATGTACATCTTTGCCGAGTCCGTGTGACCACAAGTGGCGACGAACTGACGAATCGTCCCGTATTTCGTCAGGAACGTGTGAAATCCCCGGATTCACATTAGCAGGCAGGCACTGCAGTGAGCGATGACGGCGTTGCATTTTGAGTAACCACAGGAACTCTCGTCTCCTGGAGACGAGTTCCCGTGCAACTCTCGTCTGTCGGATGGACCAGGACCTGGTCCATCCGACAGATGGGGGGGGGGACAAGAGCGAATCCCCGATTTCCTTTGCATTCCCTCCCTTTCGTGAGGCCAATTTGCAAATTTCACTTCGCAAAAGCACATTCTCGGATGACAAGGAAGATTTTTGTCGAAATCTCCAGCTCATATCTTGAAGCGTTTGACCTGTAGAGCTGTCACACACACAATCAAACATTTGTCGCTCGGCTTAGCTAGCGGTCAGGATCGCGCAAGCTGTATTTTTAACATTCGGACCTTGGGACTTGCTTCAAAACCGAAGTTCTCCTGATTAAATTATCTTATTAGTGAATGATAATACTCATTTAAAGAAAACACTTATTGAACGCCACTCTAAGGGTTGAGAAAAATCATTAATGCAAGAAAAGTATTATAAGAAAATGAAAGCCTAAATGATAGGATTGGTTGAAATCAAAGTACTTAATTTTTTTCAACCACGAAGTTTCGAAGAGTGGGTGAGAATATGAATCTCACAGAGAAGGGCTGAATCAGGGACGAATCGGATGGTGCAAAAAAGCGTCAAACGGAAAATGACAATGAAAAGAAAAACAGTTAACAGCTGGCAGAAAACCTAAGCATATCAAAGTTTATTCAATCCCTTCATCAACCCAGGGATAATTCCTTGCTCATTCGCAGTTCTGAGATTTAAGACGCTCTCTGACGAAAGGAGTTCAGACCTTTGGGACCATGGCAGAGCGGGATGTCACAGTACTCCCAGGTAAGGTTCGCAAGGGAAACGATGCACCAGGGTCGCTCCATAGAACCATAATTCCGGCAGGAGTTATTTTCTTCTGAGATTTGTTTGTTTGGTTCAGCTAACTCCGTCCATCGGCCGAAAAAAAACCGGATCTTCTGAGTCGGTCCAGGGAACTGGCGATCTTGGAATGGTAGGTGGGAGAAAAGTGATATTGGAAAATCGTCGTATATCTTATTGGGCCAGATTTCGCAATCCTTCCCTGTTTCCGTCGTCTTCTCTTCACCGTAGTATTCCTTCCCCATCTCCGTAATCCGACATGTTTCGTAATTGGGCTGCATTACTCCTCCATCTAAGATAAAAGGGCAATGAATTATTTGACCCATTTATGCCTGCGAATTGGTAGCAGAAGACACCATGCTCCCCAGAATGAAAAGTACCTTCAACCAATCTTCTTGACATACATTAATGCAGGGTATTGCAAAATTTAGGTGATTCACTCGGTGGTGTTAGTGGATGTTGAGGCAGTGGAGCATTCAAGCACTTAATGCCTTACCGAATTTCCCAAGGTGGAATTGCGAAGTATTCGATTAGATTCTGAATGCTCATAATTAGTGCTCGCAATTAGTGAGGAAAGTTGTCTATCGAACCAATGTCTAGGTACAGGGTATATTCCAATATGCAGAACGGGGTACCCCTTTGGAAAGGACCAATGCCATTTCTGACTTCTGATTGACTGGCACGAGCGTTTGTGATCATATTATGTTTGGTGAGGAATTTATGTAATTGTACATGCGTGTATAAAAGTACACATAACGTTCTCAATTGTATTCAGTCATAATGGAAGGAGACAACAATGTGCCTCTCGCCTTGCCCACTGAGTACAAGCGCAAGACGATTTACATTCATATTCCTCGGATAACTTATTATGTCAACATCTTGGAGGTAATCAAATGGAGATTCCATTTGGACTTCATACCCAAGCACTTTAACAATTTCCGAAGACGAGTAGGAAATAGCAAGTCTCTGCGTTTCTCTGCGTCTGCACATGCGTCTGTCCGTCTTCCTCCCGTCCTTCTCCTGGTCTCTTTTGCTGTCACTGAAAATTCTTCCTCTACTCGCGAACCGTCTAGATGGATTTTGATGAACTAGATGGGGCGGCCTGTGAACCATAACCGTGAGCATGCAAATTTGCAAACATGTCAGGTAAGACCAAGGGGCGTAAATGGGAAAAGTCAAAATCCTTTTTAGACACCCTTCGTACATTCTCGCCACGTCCCAGTTGACAGCTCCAGAAGTCGATCTCACAAAAGTTTCATGTCTCTTGAATAAATTTTCATTTTAACCATTGTAACCATATACGGACTGGACGCCACGTGTGCCTACCACCTCCGCGTTCTTCATCGGGGACTAGTTTGGAGTCTCGAACGAACTGAAACCCTGCTCTTTTATCTGTCACATGTTTGGGCATATGTAACAGTAGCGTGCCAAAGGAAGCGACCCATGTAAGCTAAATAATTTGGCAAATGAAGCCAAGGGATACCTAACGACAACTCTTCAATGTAAATGTCATTCAAAGCGCGGAAAGCGATTCGAGTACAAAATTACGCAGAACAGGGTTCACTAGATATGGACGATAACGAGACGGACGTTGCGGGAGGAAAAGTGCAGGAAGAAGCGAGTTCGGGCTGAGATGCATGGCCGAAGGGGAAGAAACACAGTCCCAGGCAGTGATGGAACAGAGCCTCAAAAAGGCTATCGAAGGTCCAGCAAGAAAGTAATGCCTGACGGCGTGAAGAAAGGAAGAGGTCATTACAGGCAGTTTTCCTCAAAGAAGAGTTGGGAGCCACGGAATTTGCTTTAGAAAAGATGGCTCTGCATCTCCAGCGTGCACACAAATAGAGAAACGAAGGCCTAAACAGAGGCCTTCTTTTAACTGAAAGGGGAAAAATCAAAGAGATACTGGTGAACCGGGAAATGTAATGAAGGGGACCAAAACAAACTCCATGGGAACGTATGAAGAACTTCTGGATCACCTCTTCTTTCGCCAGGAAACCATATCAGATCTGAGTAAATACTCAAATCAGACTCGTACTAGAAAAAAATTCGAGAAAAGAAGACTGAATTATGTAAAACGGGAAATCAGGGTTCAAGTGTGCTCTCGGAAGCCATGCTGGGCAGCATTACTATGCGGTTGAGTACAATAACGCGAGGGACGCGATGCGGAGTGTTTGCGCATCTGCCCCCCTAGATGGGACACGGCGAGTTTCAGGATGAGGTTGACCCGGTTCTTCAGTTTCTTGCCGAGGTTCTGTAGGTGGACTCGGCGCGATAGCGTCCGGTCCAAGGTGGCACCCAGGTAGCTGGCTGTGGTGCTGCGGGTTACCTCGAAACCACAAAAGAACGCTCTCAGAGTCGTTTGGTCTGGTGAGTGTCTCGATGGAATGCCGACACCGTGGTCTTCTTTGAATTGGGCCGAAGGCACCAACGGTGGAAGTGTTTTTCCATCTTCTGGATGTCAGTTGTGAGTGTTCTTTCAGTGTTATTGAGGACCGTGCCTTGTGTGGCCAGCGTGATGTCATCTGCGGCCACAAATTTCCTGGAATAATTTAGTCGGACTTATTCAGCCTGATTCATCTCTCCTCTGCCAAATTTTTAAATAGTGATTTTTCTAAGGAGAGAATGTGAAAATGCTCACCACGCAAGTGACTTACTACTTTTGTGCATGATGTCCACTGTAGTGGATTACAATTTTCGCTATGATGATAGCTTTTTAGCTACGGTACAAGGACCTGGGATCTTTTGGTGCGTACAGTCCATTCCAGGAGCATAATCAATGCAGTGTCACCTTCTAACGGTGGAACATGCGATTACGACGAGAGAGTACCTTATTCAACGTTAAACCCAAAAAAAGCATATTTTCATTTTTCAGTAAAAATTCATGCACGGAAGGGTAATATTAATGCGTCCATGCAAACTACCACTAAATGGCTATGGGGTATAATGGGTCCTGCAATCATGAAGAAGTGTTGACGGTGTGGCGAGTGGTGTCCCTCAGGGCTCGGTCTTGCGACCGATTCTTTTTTTTGGCGGGAAATTGCCGGCAATTGAAGAATTAAAGTTTTCCTTCCACGCGTAATCGACGGTAGCGAAATGTAACTGGAACAAAGTTTTCATCCGACACACCATGGGCATAGGAATTGCGTGCTATTCTTTAGTTGCATGCGGCGGAGCTGGTGAGATGCCATTTAAAATATTGCATTCCATTTTAAAGTCCAGACAATAAAAGTGAGCTAACGATGCTCAAGAGGGTTCAGAAGTTGGTTGAAATAGTAATCAAAAGGAGTTGTACCACATTATAGATGTGAGCATCAAAACAAATTATTCAACTACATTAGACATGTCATTAGAGCATACAGCGCCGAAGGCGCGTCCAAAACGAGATTCTTTGCCCACAAGCAAACAAACTCGCTGGTAATGAGTTTTTATTCGAATTAGTCTGGATTTTGATAACTCACTTGACTCGTATTGGTCTCCAGACTCGCCGGTTCTCCGGGAAGCGCCCAAATCGCAGAAGGATACATCGCAATACTCCCATTTCAGGTTGGGCTTTTGCGGAACTTCGATGTTGCACCAAGGACCACCCGGGTTCCCGTTCGGGTTCCGACAAAAATTGTGGCTGTCAGTGAGTTCATCCGAGAATGATCCTTCGCGGTCCCCACGGATCCTGTCCCCACCGCTGCTGTCTGCATCCAGCCACGGAATGCAATCGAAGCCGGAGATGGTCTTGTCCTTCACGCCTACGTACTCCCCTCCCTTCTGGCTCAACTTGCATTCTGGCACGGCTGCACGTGGAAACGCAGGCCCGGATCATTAGTTTCAGAATACGTATGCCTTTTACGTATATTTCTTATAATTGTAACTAAAGTTGATGATGAACCATTTAATGTGGCTCCATGAAATCATATTTAAAAAATACTAGGATTAGTTTGAAATAGTGTGCAGAAAGCTTTTGCAAAACAATATCAACGTGCACATAACACGTTTCCTAAATGAGGTAAGGGAAGAAAAAGAGAGAAATTGAAGAAAGAGTACATATTGTTTCAGTCGAGTCGTGGCTACCCTGGAATGAAATTCGGACGCTAATTCTAACCATATTTTAGAGAGTATAAAAAAATGAGCTAAGCTGAGCTAAGCTAAAAACCTGCTAAGCAATGGTAGATAAATATTCTCAGATAATGTTGTTAACATGTCTTTGGAATGACCATATTTGCTGTTGTAGTTTTCTCGTAGTGGCCACTTTCTCTAAGCGCACCCCGAAAATCCTGCGAAATGTTGTGCTTTTTGCTAAGCTTTTGCACATTCCGTTCTTCGACATTAGGTATTGTTCTTATCAGGTCGTTGCATTCATTTTTGCATCCATTGTAAACGAGAGTAATACATAAGTGTGCTGAGATTCCCGACAGGGTTGTGCCATCAATACCAACAGGTGTGCCGAGACTGCCAACATCTGACCCAACGTCAACTTTGACCCAGGCCCTCGGTAATGAAAGGTCTGGGGCACACAAGGTTTGCGGTACAAGAAGGTTCATAATAAAGGTATCACCAGACCCAATACGAATGAGGAAGCTCCATTACGAAAACCAGCAAGCAAGGTGGAAGTGCAGAATTTGCTTAGAATGCCGACATTCGCAGCAAACTCACCCTTGGATCCTCTTAGGATGCTGAGTCCAGAAAAATTTTGCATTTCAAGGTTCATGCCTTGGGTGCGCATATTTTTTGTTGTGGGGTGGGGGGGAACTTCAAATAAAAATTTTTTTTTTTACTTTAGTCAAATGGAGAGATATGGAAAATTAAAATTTGGCAGGAACGTGCCTTCTGAGTGACAGAGTTCTGAAAATTGTCACTGAGTAGAGAGTTGAGGTGACATTTTCAACAAATTGATGGTGATGATCACCATCCCGTGAGGAAGCTTGCACCTTTCGCCATGCAGGATCTACCTTTATAAGTAAATGTGCAACTACTAAATACATGTACATATATTCCCTTCAATCTCCGCGGAAATTACACAATGATCAACTTCATTGCTGATCAAGTCAATCTTAAACAACATCGCCATAATGGTTATCCAGCAATTTCATTTGGGGAGTGGGAACGAATGAGTTTTGTTCATTCTGAATTGTTGATGTGAACGACTTATCCCTCCGTAAGAGTAATCTCACATTAACTAGGCGTAATTCATAATTCCTCCAGCTAAATACATGTCTAGAATCCCTGCTTGATTGTTATCCAGGTCCACCCCCCACCTTCCCAGAATCCAGAAGAATTCATGAAAATTCTCACTGAAATCATCGCAGAGACGAATCCAGCAAAACTCCATCTTCACGCCATCATCGTCGACAAAGCACCAGGGCCTAGCCAACCCAGTCGGGTTTCGGCAGAAGTTTTCGTGCAAGGATGGGTCCTGGTTTATGAAGTGCTCCTCGTAGAACAAGACTTCATTGAATCCTGCATCCAGGGATTCGTACGAAGAAGTCACTTGCTCGGAATCCCACCTGAGGCATGCTTTCCCTGTCTCGGTCACGTTCGTTTTCCCGACGTACTCCATCCCCTTCTCCGATAGTCGGCACTCAGGATAAACAGCTGCTAATATGAGAATAGTCATCAAACACTGGATATTTCAGAGAAAACGATAAATAAACGTTTTGGGTGGCATGCATCAGATTGGCGTTGATTGATCTGCAGGTGCAGATCTGAAGCAGCTATGGAAAAGCTAAGCGCCGCGTTGTTGGCACCTTTGGGCATTAGCTCTATTTCTGATCCAGGCTTTTCCTAGTTTAACCATTAATGAAGAAAACGGTGAAATGCAGCATAACAAATGTTCAGGTGCCTGGGAGTCGCCGACGAGAGAAGATGAAGGGCATCCTAGGTGTTAACTTTTAAGAGGCGAAGCATGCCATGCACTACCGACCTCGACCACCACCACAACCACGGACCAAACTACAATTTATTATATAGAAGAAGAAGATTTCCATCACAATACTCACTTCCTATGACGTATTATTCAAGACTTGGACACACGTCTATTCCCATCAGAGTTTCTCACATAAACATGGTACATGTACGACACGATATTCCGTCACAGCGCCTGTCCCAATCTTCCACCGTCACACTTACAGCAACTTACTCACAGCCTTACAGCCTTTCTTACGTACACACTTACAGCCTTCCAGCAACCCACGCCACTCCCCTCTCAAAATATCCACCCCAGCAACCTCCCTTTCCACCTCCTACCAAAGCCTTGCAACACTGCCTTAACACACACTGAAATTCCAAGTAGCACACTTTCCCATGTTGAAACGAACCCGAAAGCGATACGGACTTACGGAGGAAAATGTAGCATAAGCTTTCTGAAATTATGCACTTCTTCTGAACATTTGATGTTCATAATATAAAGCAGTTGTGGAGGCGTTTTTTTTTTTGCACATAACTCTTCGGTTTTTCCATTAGACTAGAGTTCAATTTGATTATACATCATTGAAACAAATGGCTATTAGAAAATGCTTCATAGTAGGAATTTATTTTGCAACCGAATAAAAGGCAGGGATGCCCTTCGTCCAAACTGACAACCATTTCCACCCACATCACTTCAGTCCTCTGCTTCACTTGTTTTCATCACCAGTAATGTAACTACGGATTTTTTCATACATGAGGATTCACTCAGTTTCCAGTTTTTACGGGACTGGAATTTCACTTAGAATTACAATTACAATAGAGAAAATACAAATAGAGGCTGGTTACCAAAATGATGAAAAAATCTATGAGGATAATCATGCAATAGACACATTGAACGCATTTCTCTCTAGATAATGGAAACGAAGGCTGTGTGCACCGTGGTATATATTAAATAATATCATTAAACAAGTCGATATCATGGAGCGTGCTCGCTTTCTCCGAATAAATGGCAGCACAATTGTGAATAAGCTCGTAATTCAGCTATTTGGTCCAAATCGACTGGTTGGGATGAATGAGACCGGACTCAGCGCTCGCCAAGTCCCTGATACATTGTAAATAAAATGCACTGAACAGTGGGCGCTGGTGGATCTATGAACCAATCGATGTTGTCTTCACTGAAGGGCAGATCGTGATCGCTAGGCAAGACGGGCGCTGGTGATGCGACCGCCTCCTGCTCCGTTCCATCTCCGAAACTGGATCCTCCAGCGCTGCGGTCATATCCATGCGAATGCGACCAATTGCTCATGATGAAACCTGCCTCCACTTTCCTAAGTCGTAATCTCGGGCAAAGCTATCGAAACCAATCTTCATAGCAAAGTGGCACGAGGGAAAAATATGGAACTGTCACGATCTGTGAAACCATCAGTTTTCGTGAATCTCTTTGAACCAGATACCTATATTGGGGATCAATCGCCATTAGCATCTCAATTCAACGAAACCAAAAAAGCTCAAATGGCCGGATTTAGGTCATGTCATGGAGTATTACTTCGCATTCAGATACTCGAATATGGCGAAATAGTTTTAGGAGAGAAATTGAAAATAACTTTTTCAGCAAGACTTTCGAAAATTTCACTTTTTTTTTCCTAAAATCAACAATTATTGGCAGTTTCTTGAAACTATGTTCCAGTACATAATGCGATTGAGAAATCGATGAGTCGGTGTCATTTTTAACACAATTGTTATTGCGGAACCTCTGATGTTGGTATATCGCTATTGATCAGTACTACCATACTTTCATGAGACTTTCACCATCCGTTTCTTCACAATTTCCTGCAAATTATTGCTTTTACCCAAGGTTGTACTGCGTTAAATCGCATAAGGAAACCGAGGGACTCACTCATAGAAAAGGCCTGGTATCCATCGGCCGGTACCATCTCGCGGTCGCCCCCGACGATCAGCTGACACGATCCGTCGGATCGTCTGAAGTTGAATGCCCTGCAGGGACCCTGGATGCCGTTGCGGACGCACTTCAAGGAACAAAGGGCCAAATTCGTCTCCTTGGACTCCACCGCCACGACGGCATATCTCTTGTCGGGGGGTTCCGCCCAAAAATCCAGGCGTTGACCTTTGGAGGTCGCGCCTGGAGTCAGGAGGATCAAGGGAAACAGGAGGCGAGTCCACGCCATCGCCATCGTGAAGGGCGATTCAAGGACGAAATGCACCATGCGTTGGAGTCTCCCTTGGTATTTATTCAGTAAAGAGATTGGTTTTGGATCGATTATTTGACTAGTAAGGCATATCTCGATATTCGCGTCTTATTAATAATTTTTCAGGAAATGCAGGCAATTATTCCGAAAAATACGTGCGTCTCCACTGCCAAAAAAAAATGCATTTGGAGAACTTTGAAGCAGACGTATTCATGCACTGAAAAATTATTTGACTAGCTGTAGGGATTTGGATTTCCTACATTAAGAAGCCTCAACACTGGTTACCAGCGATTGGCAACGAAATTTACATGGAAAATTTTTGTCTTAGAGAGAGTGGAATGACTACGACCACAGGAATGACCACAGGAATGTCTACGCCCGACCTGTCGAAACGACCGGAAACACTGCAGAAGAACGCTGTGAAATATTAGCGTCTCCTGGAAATTAACACTTTAAGAACCGCTCGCAGAGATTCTCGTTTTCGAGTCCTTTCGCGAGTCCTTTTGCCTAGCCTATGGCTGAAAAAGTCATAGCCTTGTAGACATCGAGCTTTTGGCTGGAATTGCTATGGAAATGCAAGAAGAACACGCCGTCTGATGGGCGGAACTTTCAAAAGGTTTACATTCAGATATGAAGCAATTTGGCTCAAACCAAACAAGAAATTCTCTTCTTTCGGATGGTCTGAACCACGACTAAATCAAATCTAACATTACGATGTAATTAATTTTCAAGGCACGGGCAGGTCTGTAATAATTTCCATCTCCATGATGAGTCATTTAAAAGAAGGTGAAAAGCATGCCTAAGTCTTCACGGCCTCGTCTACGGCCTAGAACGGCCCAGCCTTGTAAACCTTGCATGTTATGCCGCAGACGAGTAACAACCAGTCACCACCGTTTTTGGCCTCTTTCAGATCCTATTGCCTTGACTATGGCCCAGAACGTCAGATACTTGTAAGCATGCCGCTTTCGACAGTGGATGGCCTTGCCTATATGACTCGCAATGGCATTGCATCGTAGGCCGTAGGTAGAGTTTAATTAAGAGTTTAATTAAGGGTTTAATTAAGAGTTTAATTAAGAGTTTAATTAAGAGTTTAATTAAGAGTTTAATTAAGAGTTTAATTAAGAGTTTAATTAAGAGTTTAATTAAGAGTTTAATTAAGAGTTTAATTAAGAGTTTAATTAAGAGTGAACTCCATTTTTCCTTTCATAACTCATGCCCTCCATAATTTTTTGGTTCCAAGCGTAATTCCCATGCTTCGGTTTTCCCACCACTTCATTTCCTGCTTAATGTAATTACGTAATGAGCTTATTGAGCAAGGGTCGCATGGGGAACATACCCATCGGGGCAGCACGGCCCATCCCAATGAATAGCGGAATAAAGAAATAGTCTGGGGAATTGTGAAAGGACCCTATCGAAGAGTGCTAGCAGTCGTCGAAATGCTTTCACCCGCTCGTTGATCCAGTTTTCAGGAATTCGGGGATAAGTCGATGCCTCGAAAGTCACATCCGAGCGATTCTTCAGCTCCTGGCCCTGAAACAAAAATGGGGTCTTGAGCCACTTAAGCACATATTTCTTAATAGCAGTATGGATACAGAAACCGTTTTTTTTTTTCGAATTCATTCTATAGTGACTCCTGAATGCTACTGGTAAGTGCTAGTCATTCAATATCGGTATACAGTTTTGTCGTTACAGTGTTGTCGTTACAATGTTGTCGTTACAATGTTGTCGTTACAGTGTTGGGAAGTGGGAACATTCCCCCAACAATGGGGGGTAATGTGGCCTCTTGGGACCAACATAGAAAATATCCAAAGGCGCAATCTATGGGATGTTTTTTGCATGTGCCCTGCTGGGATTTAGTAAAGGAGATATCATTCAATAATTCATAAACTGCAAAAGTCAAATTCGACCTTGATGGGCCGTCACGTCCTGGTTTCATTTTGCAGGTCCATATTCCACCAAATTACCTTATATATGTAACGTTAGTAACAAAGAGACGCTGGAATCACGATCGACGAGGAACTTCAGTTGCACAGTTGCACAGTTGCACAGTTGCATAGTTCCTCCAGGCACGATTTTAGTTTTTTTTCCGGTGTCTTGTGATATTTCCTCGCTCCCACTTTGGAAATCCAGGGAGTTCGTTTTCTCGATCGCCACGAGATACTATTTATTGGAAAAAAAAAACCGAAGAAAAAGAATAAGCAATTGAAAACTGATGATATCTCCTCCAAGACGCTGCTCCTTCCCGTTTCCACGGAGATGACGCCTGTCACTTTCTCGAGAAACCCATTGCACACACCGTCGCACTCGCTGGAACAAATGCATTCGCCATCTATGTGCTATTGGGAAAACCTTGTTTGCTCGTGTATATGCCAGATGGCACGCATGCAGATCAATTAGAAAGACCCTTGAAAAAGGCAGATCTGTATATTTTTTATTTGAAGAACTAACACGTCATATGCATATTATTTTGTTCAACTTTTTTTGACGGATGGTGCATCGTTTAGGCCCAAGCTCATGAGTCCGGTTTTGGATCTTTAGATCAAGTCAAGGCCAAACTTTTTTCCGCAAAAGTCTCAATTAACCATATTCACCACCGCAAACCCCATCTCGCCTCATCTCACCCCATATCGCCCCATCTCGCGAACTAAAACGCATGAAGTAAGTCAGCCATCGATCCGTGGAGCCTCCACGACGGCATCCGGCAACAGTGGTAGCCAGGCACGGAGCACCCCCGGACCCCCACTCATGCGGCGTCATGCCCGCCGTGCCCCATGCCCGCCGAGCCCCATGCCCGCCGTGCCCCACGACAGAGACGCCACTTGTATCGCTCTCATGCGGTGACGCGTTCCGCTGTTATTCTCAGTTTTTCCTTCATGATACAACTACGAATAACAATAACACGACCTTTTGAACGAAGCAAAGAACGTAACGCCCCTTTGTAACGTACCGTCCCCAGAGCTCACGGCAGGAGATTTAAACGCGTTTAAATGCCATTTGAGCTACGCCCAATTGCCAACTTTCGCAGCGGAATGGCGCGACAACGGAACAGCGCCTCTCTCTCGCTTCAGATGCTCACGTCTTTCGATTGGCCTACCGTTCGTGTTCTTGGAGTAACTTGGGCGAGAAATTGTTTCCTGATGTCTCAAAGCGTTTTCAAAAATATTTACTTTTCAAGAATGAGCTGAATCTTCCTGTCGATTTCGACAAATTCATCCCAAATTTTTTATTTTTTATTTTTAACGGTTGAGGATCGACATCCCGTATTCGCGATTGCCATGAAAGGTGTGGGGAATTTTTTTTTCCAGTTCATTTTCAGGAAAGTTACTCGATGGGAGGGGCACGGCCTACTTGTTTTAATGTTGTAAAATGTCGATCGGACATTGCGCAAGCTGACCGAGACCGGAAACCGGAGAAATCCAGGAAACCCCCCGTAGAAATTCCGCGAGCGGGCATGTGTGTTGCCTCCCCTCGGGCATCCCTGGAAGGAGGCATCTGCGGGTCGGAGCCGCTTCGCCGTGCGTTCGCTCTCTGGGCCCGTCGGCATCCCGTCCAGCCCCGTCCGCATCTGTTGCAATTGGGGGCGTGAAGGCATTGGTGCAATTGGGGGCGTGAAGGCATTGGTGCAATTGGGGGCGTGAAGGAATTCTCGCGTGGCCGCGGCTCGATGGGGTCCGGCCTCATCCGCTGCTTCAAATTTGCGCGGACACGCCTCTTCTCTTCGCCCTCACGGTTTTCGCGATCGTCCTTCCGTTCCGGAGCTGTGGGAGACTCGCCAAGGCGATGGCCTCGGCAAACTGCTCTCATGTGTCGTCGCACAATTTAGAGCGGGCACCCTGGGGGGGGGGGTGTCACAATGCACAATGAAAAAGCATTGCCTTCATAACTCGGCCATTGATTTATTAGTTCCTAAGCTTATGTTGGTGATGCCGTCATTCGAGATTGCTTCAATGGTGCGATTCGAGGTCGAGGACTCTCAAGGGCATTACTAAACCGGTTAAGGCAAAGCAATAGCGAATGCTATTCATATGCGAAATCGCCCTTTAAAATATTCGTTAGACACTGCATTTCGTGTACTTTCATTGAAAGGTCCACGTTGACCAAAACAATGAATACCCCACTAAAACGGAAAAAGTCATCATGTAAAATGATGGCTCCCACAGAAGACCTCTCGATTAATGTGCTTGTATAAAAAAAAAACAAAACATTTTTTTCATTTTCATTTTTGTATAAAAAAAATGAAAATGTCTGCTCCCCTTCGATGTGATGGTTAAGTCATCTCGTGGAAGAGATGCGCTCTGGCGACGATGGGGCATGTCACGCCACACCATTTAGAGAAAATGCTCTCGTGCAATCCCCGAAGGAGGAGGTGCCCATCGACGAAAACCCCTGGACGATCCTCACCTCACCATCCTCACCTCACCATCCTCACCTCACCATCCTCACCTCACCATCCTCACCTCATCATCCTCACCGATGTCAACAAGCATTTATGCAAACCAGGGGGTAATTCATTCCCCTGTCCCTATATGCCTATCGATACATCCAAGGAACAGCGAAAATTGCCGGATGATCTTAACACTGTCGGCAACCTGAAGCCGGAGAGACGCCATTCGTGTCACGTTGCATCCGATTATAACCGGCATAACGTTTATGACCTCGAGCAACTTCGACCCTGAATTATGATTGACCTCCAAGAGCAAATTTTTCCTCCAACGAGTAAATCTCCTTTCTCCATCTTCCCCCCTGAGGACGAAACCGATTTCCACTTCGTCGACTTTATCGACTTTGCTCGCGAGGCCTCCGTCTAAATCATTGAAGAGAGGGAGAAACACGGTCGGTTGCGGGGGGGGGGAGGGGAGGAAGGGGGGTGGGGGAGGGGGGGGAGGGAGGAGGTTGAAGCGACCTTCGCGTCCGCGTTTGCAGTCGCTCTCTACTTTCTCCCCGACAATCAGTCGGCGGAGCTTGCGAAGGATGTTTGTCGATCGGGTCGCTTCGAAAGAGAGGCTCTCGCCGTGCGTTTCTCTTCCGGGTGGAGGGGCGCGCGGTGTCGCTGTTTCGGAGGCAGTTTCAGAAATGCTTTTGAAAAATGCACTGCGCTCGTTGTCTTTCGAGATGGGTGCTCTTCTCAGACGCTCTTTTCTTTTCGGTCATTTCGGTCAGTGGATCTACAGATCCATTACAGGGCCGGCGGGAGCGAGAACGAAAGCATCCGCGAAGGTCCGGTGGAAATATTCGCGGAGAAATCGATGCGATTTTCCTGCATTATGAATGGATTCGAAGGCCCCGGCCATTCCTCAACGTCGAGGCGAAGTTCGATGGAGGTGCCGAGGCTTTTCGTTTGCCTTTTTTTTTTTTATTCTCCGCCTACGTGGCACGGCCCTGGCTTCAGTACGGGGGTGAACCATGGCCGCCGTGTCGCCGAGTCTCGCTCTCCTCCACAAGGCAAGTCGGGGATTCTCTCTCGGGATCGGGTGCCTTGCGCCGTGCGGGCCCTGCTTAACATTGCTTAACTTCTAGGGGAATCCTGCGACTCCGTCGTTCGATGATTCCTTCGTCTGGAAAGGGATTGAAAACTCTTCGTATGACTTTTGGAAGTTTTAGACCGACTCTGCATCGAAGTTCCAGGAAATCGCGATTTCCCCTCCATTCGGGGGTCGGCCCACGATCACGCGATGGCCTCGAAACGAGTCTCATTAGCGAAGAATCCGGAAATAACACCGGCACCGTTTCGTTATCGTTTCGGCCTTTTTTTTTCACTCGCCATGAGTGAAAAAAAAAAATCTCTGCCGCAGTTGCACCATACTTTTCAGCGCGACGCTGAAATTTCGCTCACCATGCAAACAAATAGGGATCCCGCGAGAACCATTCTCAGGAGGATCGACATCGCGTCGCCTCGCAGCGGCATCCGTCGACGATGGCCACCTCCGACAGGGAGGTGGCTGTCGTCGGCGAGAGCCTCTGACGTGGCACCCTAAGGCGTCCGATCGATTCTCCGCCTCCGTCCCCGACTTTCCCTCGGCCGTCCCTAGATGTCGCTCTTGTCGATCCCTTACGGAAAAATCTTATGGGATCCTGTAAGGTTTCTGAAACATAAAAATCCTATTGTATTCCTATGAGAATCCTAAACGATTTTTATGCTTCAAAAATCTCATGGGATCTCGTAAGAGCTGTGACTGATTCCCGCCCTAATTCCTCCAATCCCCAAGCGAGGGCCCAATTGAGGGAAAGGCGCCGGTTCGAAGGGACGCGACGATGCGTGGACGGTTCTCTGCGCTTCTGAGAAACCGATGCGGAATATTATCTCTGAATATCATCGTATCAGAATATTATCTCACTCTGTCGACAATTCCAGCGCAGATTTTCCAAGATGGCGGACAAAAATCGCGGCAGATGGGTCCCGTCGTCGAGCATTACCCCACTCTTACATTTGTCTTTCGTCTTCGAGTTTCAACGAGAGGAAATGCAGTGGATTTTTCCAAATGTAAGCTGCATTGTTGAGCAGTTACGTGCAAGAGAACCGGAAGGAAACTCTCAAAGAAAAAAAAAAAAACCGCTCTGAGGAAATATTCTTCGGCATTTAAAAAATGCCTTCCGACAATTATTTCATTCATAATTCCGCTGATTCTAAGAACGGTCGGGTTAAATGGACACTACCACGGCCCGTCCACATCCACTCAAAAGAAAGCCTAAGGAATCTGTTCAACAATGTTCAACGATGTTCACAGCATGTTCGACAATGAAGCCATCATTTCGCATCTCGTTTTGGAACAGAGGCGGGAGAAGGGGAGGATGCTGCTCCTGGCGTGCCTCCTCCTCGGGATCCAGGGAGGCGCGGCCCAGCTGGCGCCCGGGATCTACTACGACCAGCGGATGTACACCATCCTGTCCGGCATGGAGGTGCACATCAACAACCCCCTCCGTCATCTCGTCACTCCGACGCGACAGGACTGCGCCTACTACTGCACAGCGTCCGTTTCCGGTTTCTGGGCGAATGCGGAATCGCGAATGATCGAGGATTGCGGGCGTGATTTCTTAAGCAACCAAATCCCCTTTTCATGACTCATGAGTGCATGCATAGGTGACTCATGAACTCATGAAAATACCAATGAACTTCCTGATCGCACTCTTGAATCTTCAATTGTTTTTTCCAATGACTTTGATCCAGAACTGAACAGCATCGAAGCCAATGCTAACAAAGGCAACGCCATCTGATGGTAATTATGTATCCCCTCTCCCTCGCTGCTTCTCCCCCCCCCCCCCCCAAAAAAAAAAAAAATGACTGCTTCCCCCCCCCCCCCCCAAAAAAAAAAAAGATTGGGTGCAAGGGGTGTGACAAATTCTAAAATTACCCTTAAAAAAACCAGTGTAACGCACATGCAACACTTGCATGCTGCGAAAGGAAGCAATAGCAGCAATTGGACTGAAAATGGAGATAGGAGTCGCAGGGGGAGTGTAGGGAGACAGCAGTGAATGCCAAATATTAGGAATGAGCAAAGTCAGAAAAAAAAAACCTAATGAACAGGTGCGCTCACCAGACATGATTGAGAACACCTACAACGAGGTTTAGAGTATTATTATTGTCTTTTCTCTCTTCTCTCCCTCTCCTCTCTCTCTCTCTCCTCCTCTCTCCTCTCAACTGACTTCGCTTCTCGGGGGCAGGGAGAGTGGGAAATCTCTAAGTCAGTGAAAACAATTTGATTTCACGGTTGTCGCCGATCCTCATCATTTTCTATTTCGACGCACCGGAAAAAAGTACACCATTATATTTATTTATATATATATATAAATATATTTATAAATATATTTCTGAGTTTCCCAACAACCAAGAGACCAAACTGCCCCGATTTCATCACTTAACGGCACGATCTCGAAAATCGACCAAACGGTTTACCTCATCAGTTCAATCAAGAACAACAATCATCGCAAATAACGAACAATTAGCGCATTAGCTCATCTTTGGAGATGGTGAGCGAAGTCGCATCCTCATTGGTTAAAAAAAAAAGAGAAAAACTTTAATTTCCAAAAAAAATTATTTCATTTTTTATTCGTCCCAGTATTTCTTCCGCACCCTGTACATTCCGATATTTTCGGTTGGATAAGGTTACATGATAGGATTTCGTGAAAAATACTCGGCAGTGTATGAAATTGAAATGCTGAGTACAGCAAATTTACAGGGCAAAAGAAGTTGACAAAAATTATGGATCACATGATGCAAATCCGCTTGATATTCCAAGGTATTGAATATTTGATATTGAATATTTGATATTTGATTTTTCACTCATCACTAATTGAGCTTTTTAAATATTTTTTAGGCAGTTTCGTTTCCTAATTACTAAGAAACTCATTAATTTAGATCGGTGTACTATTTTTTTCGGGGCACATTTTTTTATTATTTCCCTTTCCTGAATTTCGCCATGGATTGAAACGAACTGATGGAAAAAAATCAACAGGGACTTCAACAATTGCAACGGATTCTCGGTCCAGTCTCTCGCGCCGACGCAATGGGACTGCAACCTGAACGGGCTGAGCTCGACCAAGTCCGTGAACATGACGGACGCGCCGGTGGTGGTCTACTACGCCGGTAAGAACAAAATAATGCAACATGATACAACTCCCATACAACGAAATGAAGCGATAAATGCAATTATTTTTTTTTTCCCTGGGGAAAATGATTGACGAGGGAATAAAATCAAAATAAGAAACAAATCCTCGAACTGCTGAAAGTTTTTTTTGTGCTAGTTATCTCGTCGACGATGAAATCGCTGGATTGCATTAATCCCTGGATTGCATTAATCGCTGGGAAAGGAATCCCTTCGAATGGTGCTGTAGATGTTACGTCAGACGTAAGCGTTAAAGTCGTCCACTGAAGAGTTACAAGCTTTTTTTTTCCGGAACGTCTCGAAACAGTTGATTTTTTTGCATCTGGTTGAAGCAGGGAAATGTGTCGAAAATGCTTGGAAAATGCCAGAATGAGCATGCGATAACCCTCTGCGTCGTGCGCCAGCCGGCACAGGTCTGACGTCGGTGCCCCCGGGATTCCAGTTCCTGGGCGGGGACAGCGGCCTCGTGTACGCGAGGGCGATGGCCCCGCGACTGAACCAGACGGACGCGGCGAAGAACTGCAGCGCGGCGGGAGGGCTCATCCTGTCGGACGACCACGGCCCAGTCATCCACCAGGCCGTGGTGGCCCAGGCGCGCGCGATGGACCCTGTCTTCTGGGACACCGGGAACACGATCGTCCACCTCGGCGCCGAGCTTCAAGCGGATAACCGCACCTGGATGTTCCCAAGCGGTGAGGAACGCTCCTGCCTCCTCTCTCCCTGCCTCCTCTTCACAGATGAGCCGCAAAACTTTAAGTGGAATAATCTGGATTCGATTAGCATCGAGTTGTTGTGCGCAGGCGTCTCCTGATCGAGGGAAATGTGAAAACCGAGCGGCTTTGGCGTAAGGAATTCGCCTGTGCGCATTCAAAAGCCTCGAAGTTAATCACTAAAGTTTCATAATGGCATATAAATGTCATAAATGGCAATAATGACAATAATGGCATGTAAAGTTTCCTAATGAAGGCATTTTCAAGTTCTCGACCCTTGTCCACGTTCCCCGAAGTCGAGTTTCGATTTCTCAGCGAATCCTCGGATAAACAAAGGGACGTCGTCCCGATATATCGATATTATCCGGGCGATTCCGTTCCCCATTTCGAAGCCAATCGCGGATCGATCGCACTCTGCGTCCCCGATTTTTTCGGGATGAGAATCAGGCAGCAGGAATTGGGACGGCGGTCATTGGCGTCTCGCTGATCACAGCAATTTTCCTCTTTTTTTGCAGCACTTTTGAGGGCAGCAAAATGGAGTTTTTGTGACTCGTGCTGCATTGATAGGACTCAATCACAAGGAATCAAATTTCCTGCAAAAAATAATCTAATTAATTTTGTCTAAAATCTAACAACTTAAATTCCTCCAGGGCAAAAACGTCGAAACCCACGCAGACGATTTCAGGAATGCATAAGGAAAGGGTGCAGCACGGATGCAGCACGGATGCAATTATCATAAATATTATTATTTACAGGAGCGACTTTCATCCCGAATGCGAACGATCCGAATCAGTTCTGGATGGACCACGCGCCGACTGGGGAGGCAGGCAGGAATTGCCTCTTCCTCGTGAGTCCTGATGGGCGATGGATCGACTGGTACTGCAGCCACATGGCATCCTTTCTCTGCGCCTTCGTCCTGCCGTAACGCTTGGCGATGGATCGACCGGCACTGGATCGTCTCTTTCACTCTTCGTTGTTCGCCGAACCTCCTTTCTTCTTCGCCTTCCTTCTCGTGTATCTTTCCAAGTGGATGTCGGAGGCATGCGCACGGTGGCCCTGCCATCCCTCGAGGCCATTCGACTGGAACTGGACTCGTCTTGGAACCTTCCTCCGTGCCTCCCCCTCCATCCTTCCTCCGTGCCTCCGCCTCCATCCTACCTCCGTGCCTCCCCCTCCATCCTACCTCCGTGCCTTCCCCGACATTCCTCGGCGGATCGACGCGATCCGTTCGCTTTCACTTCTCTTCGAGCTCTGCACCAGCCGATGCCCTTTGGCGGGTCGACGGATCATATTTGACACACTGCATGGCCTGGTTGGACTTGTTTCACGTCAGGAATCAAACGGTTTCGTCGGTAACTCTGGCATAACTGAACATTTTCGTTCGTGACATGATATTTTTTTTCGCTATTTCCAGCCCCGAGAAATTAATAATTCATTCAAATACGCAATTAATCCGTCGATTCGCATTCATTTCCTCCAGCGACATTTTTCTCTTCGACGGTTCCACTCGATACATTCTGGAGTTTCGCACGTGTTTCGTTCGGGGTCTCCACGCGTTCGTCGGTTGCCAATAAACACACCCTTTCCCGAGCATGAAAATGGGCTTGTTTTCGTCGGACTCTTCGACGGTTCCACTCGATACATTCTGCAGTTTCGCACGTGTTTCGTTCGGGGTCTCCACGCGTTCGCCGGTTGCCAATAAACACACCCTTTCCCGAGCATGAAAATGGGCTTGTTTTCGTCGGAAAACCTCGAGAAAAAAAAGGTTCATCGCGAAAAGCTGCAAGAATAACAATTGCGCTCGCGAGTACAAATTCGCAGCGGAAAAAAAATATGAAAAAAAAATTCCCTGCACGTCTTCCAATGAGAAATCCATATAAATCTCAGAATTTCCATGACATGAAAAAAAAACTATTTAGAGTAATGGCGATTTAGTTATTTGTCATACCGCTTCTAAATTACACGTTGGAAGCCGTTCAATTATTCGCGCATGATCGCCATTGAACATCAAGGCGGGCGGCTCCCTGAAGTTATCACGTTATCCTAGATATTTATTTTCTAAAGGTCCATAAGCATCCCAGAAGTTATCCTTCTCTGAGGCGCCTGAACTGTACGCACAGGATGTCAGTGGGATGTCAGTGGGATGTCAGTGGGATGTCAGTGGGATGTCAGTGGGATGTCAGTGGGATGTCAGTCGGATGTCAGTCCGTGTGGCGGGGATATCAGGCGTCTCGATTGCAGCGACTCGCAACCTACATTGCATCGGCTTTCATCCAATATCGTGGGAAGGAGGGCGGACCTTTTTGCAAGGAGGACGGACCTTTTGGAAGGAGGGCGGACCTTTCGCGGGGACGGCGGGGTGTCGTCTGATTTCTCGCGGCGGAGGGAACCGTCATTGACGATGTCCACCGATAATGAAATATACTTTCTGGTGATACTGTACAGGGTGGGCCAGAAGTAAGGTAACACGTTTGAACTCTAACAAAACGTTTATGGAAAAGTAATCGAAGTAAACAATGGTACACACAAAAACACATGTTTATGAAGTATTCAAAGCCATACATATTTTCATGAAAATTGTTGTATGAGTCAACTGTAAAAGTTTTTTTTTACAAGTACAACCTTACAGGTAGTAATAGGCATACTCGCTGGCATGATGGCAATCCAATTGCAACAATAGGATCCCTGAGCGCGGAAGAATCCTAGACTTCATCTCATGCACAATGGCTTTGATTGGACTGCAGAAAAATAAGTCAGCTGGAGTCAAATCCGGAGACCAGATAAAAGCAAGAGCATGGCAATCGGAATCGAAAGTGAAAATCTTCCTGGTGACGGCTCCAGGAACGGCCAGGAAATCCCGAATAATTGTGCGCGTTGTGGCATGACGGCACCAGGCCAACCCCTTTCTCTGCCCTCCATCCAGATTTCAACATCCCTGCCTTTTTTTTTATCATTTGGAGGTTCGTCGCAGGAAGCAAGTGGGAACCCTTCCTCTTGACATCCCATCAAATCCAGAAATTCCGAAGGAAGACCAGGTAACCCAAGCCTCATGAAGACGGGGGCAGAGCAAAGAGCGGAATGTTTTCGCCTCCTCACCCCTCGGCATATTTGTAGAGGATAAGGGAAGGTTTCCGTTTCCTCGGCTTCATCAGCCCCCGCCTCCCACCCTCCCTCTCTCCCCTCCTGCATCCCTCCCTCCCTCGACTCCTCCCTCCACACCTCCACACCTCCCTCCACACCTCCCTCCCTCCCCGCTCGTCGACCATTTGGGAGGGGGGGCGAAGTGAATACTTATTGCAAGATCTGTCCCGTCTAACGAAGGAGGGACCACGAATGAATTATTTGAGCGGGGGGAAGGCCACAACGCAATTGACCCACAATCGACCCCGTGTTAACATCCCCCCATCCACCCGCCGCTCTCGAACGGCAAACGTGCACGGCCAGGAAAAGAACGGCAGACGTGCACGGCCAGGAAAACACCAAGTACAAAAAAAAAAAGATATCACTCCGTAGACGGCCGCGATAAGCAAGCGAGGCATATCTCTCCCCGGTGATTTAGGCCGGGGACGCACTCGGCCGGTTATCGCATGCGTCCGCACGCCCCCCGCCCCATATAGCTTCGGCCGACCGAGCGAAGAAATGTCCATCGGCAGCAACGATCCGTTTTCCCTCGGGCGTCGGTGAGTCCTCTGCAATCATTTTTTTTAAATGCAAACTCAATGAGCTGGATTAACTATCGAGGGCATAAAATATGTAATTTTATCGTCTCTCATCCCGTCGCGTCCTTTAAGTCCGTGGCGCCGCATTCATCAGCTCGAAAAGGGAATACTGCGCGTCATTTCCTTTCTCCTTGATCGTCGCGCGAATCGCAAAGCGAAACGCGTCGGTACCTAGACGAACTTCGCGATTATAAGGTCTAAATGATGTAATTTGTACTTTGTTTAGATTTCAGCTGCGATTCGGCCGCGAGCGATCCGCTGCGCATTTCGGAACTAGATTATCTCGAGAGACAATCACCGGGTAAACAAAGCACTTAAATGAAGAAAAAACGAAGCAAAATGCCTAAGAGAGAGTCCTCTTCGTCTTCGCTTAACTTTTGGAGCTTCCAGATGATTTTGGGTTAAAAATAAATTAAGCTGTTTAATACCCGATACCCGATAACCGGCTTGAACGCGGGGAATGACGTCTCCGACGGATATATCGCAGAAATTCCGAGCACTTATCGCGCATCCGGCCGATGCATCAGATGCATCAACCTGATGCATTTCTTGCATTTACCAAGGATGTGAAATCCTCAAAAACGTTTCTGAGGATTTTTTTTGGGAATTCATTTGGCCGACGAGCGACCGACACCGATGAAACGCCGGAAGAACTGGCGATGATCGCAACGGCGATCATCGCGGGAAATCGCCTTGCACGCTCGCAAATCCAATTAATTAAATAATTAATTAACCTGTTGTCCAGTCAATACATAACATTTCGAAATGGAAATCGAGGAAGAAGCCACGAGGAAGCGATCAACGACGTCAAAAAATTCCCAGATAAAAAAAAGGCCGATAAAAAAGGAGGCTTCAGGCGTCTTCCTCCTCCTCCTCACGCGTCTCCCTCCTCCTCCTCAGGGAGCTGGACAAGGGCCTCCAGAACGCGCGGGACCTCTACCACCAGCTCCTCGACCTAGACACGAAGCCCCCGAGCAACGTGCGGAAGGGGGATGTCGTCTGGACCAAGAACGGGCTGCAGAACATTCTCAGGACCATCGAGTGGGACCTCAAGGACCTCGAGGATTCGCACGGTGAGTGGATGTCGCTTTTTTTGTGATTCGTCAGCGAATTTTTGGGCGCTTCCAAGATTTCTCTTTTATTTAGATGGTACGAATTTGTTATGTTTTTCGACATTCCGCGTAGAAAAATATTTTCATCAACAATAAATGCCTTTGGGTAAAAATATTTAAATCGGAACCCAAGTCAATCACGCTCACATCACACAGTCACCTTAATTTTAAATTTGATTTTAGTTTAATTTATTTTATTTTATTTTATTTTATTTTAATCCCCCCCTCCCCAAAAGAACTGAGCAAGAAGAACGCGAGGACGCTGAAGTTGGACGATTCGGCGCTGGAGGAGCGGCGGCGGTACATGGACGAGGTCCGGACCGAGATCGCCGGCATGCGGGAGCGGTTCGACCTGAAGAAACCGAACGACAGCGCTTCCAGGTCCCAGGTGGGTTCGACCCTGGTGCGAACGACATTGCTCAATTATGTAATTGCCTCCCTGAAATTGTATTAGGAGGTTGGGAAAATAAATTAAAAAGTAAAAAAAATTTTTATGTGAGAAAAAATTTCAAAAGTTAAATGCAGGTTGCGTCTCCGATAATTAAATCGCCCTTGACCTTGCTCTGACCTTGACCTCGACAAGGCACGGCAATGATCGGTCGTGGTAATCGCAAGATGATAACTAAAAGGCGCACAAATGCTTTCCCTTAATTTTTTTTCTCATCAAGAAAAAAAGGAAAACAAAGTTAAAATCGCTCTAGAGAGATTTGCAGATTCTTCGGATCTTGATGAGAAAATTGCAATCGAGAAGGATTTGCACGGAAAATGGCCGAAATTCGGACTCAATCTCGAAGCTGATGCCATCGAAGCGACGCGCAACAATTTCGGCCCTCGAGAGATGGTATAAATATAACTAAGAAGAACGGAGGGCGACAAGTACCACTTGATCTTAGTCCATCTCCAGCGACGAAATCAAGAGCTTCCGTGCTCAAACATGAACAAGGCCATGAAGAGAGCTCTGCCAGGGAGAAGAAAGTTATTTTTTAATCGGAGCGTATTACCTATTTTAAAAAAATTGGCTTTAAAAATTGACTTGAAAATTGGCTGTAAAAATTGGCTTTAAAATTGGCTTAAAATTGGCTCTGAAAATTAGCTCGAAAAATTACGAGAAGGGACGAAAAATATTCTACCTCGGCACAAACAACCTTGCGTCAACGTTGGCGAAAGGTCGCAAGGGTCGAAGTTAAGAATTCGGCAAAGAAGAATCAACGAAATGTCGGCTCCTCGCTATTGGCCGAATTTTCAGCCAGTCGGGACAACTCACGCATCGGCGAAAGGAGTCTTCGCCTTCGCCGGACGAGACGACGAAACGTCGGGGGAGGAGGCTTCCGGATCTGCCTCGTTGAAATCGCAGGGGCGGGGCAGGTGCTTCGCTGGAGCTGAGGCACTTCGACGGTGAAACCGTGCTGCGAGATGCCCGGAGGAACACATTTAGTTCTATCGTTCTATGATAGTTTTTCATTCATGCCACCGAATTTCTATAGACTCGTTGCACAATAGGATGAACAGGCCAAAAACACTTTCTTGGTGAAAATTGTTCCCTTCTACAAGATTAGGAAATAATAAAAAATACTTGAGGCAAACGTCTTAAGCCTTTTCGTAAAAGCAACAGCGGATGTGGTCAGAGCGACTTCATCGGCATCCGACCACAATTCTGAGCGGAAGAACGAATGCGATTCCAATTTCATCCCGACCTCCTTTTTTCCCCGCTTCCTCGTTCAGCCCCGTCCCGACGAAGGAGAGCAGACATCCATTCCCCCCTTCTCCCTCCTCCTGTCGAGTGCGGGCCCGAGCCGGAGCCGGAAGGAGGAAGCGCACGTGTCGCTGGACGCCGGTGAAGACGTCCTCTTCCAGGACCCCAGGCATCCCTATATGGGAGAGCGCACTTTCGTACCCAAGTCAGTCGTTAAAATTTTTTTTTTACCTCTTTAGTTGCTTTGAAAGCCCAGGTAGCACAATCCCAATGTATATACACTGGGTGATTCAAAAGTCACTCCCTTTTTTTTGGTGCCGTATATGGTATCAATCGATTTCTCTGCTCCTCCTGAGCAGTTTGGCATAATATTAGCGCGGGGCGAAAGATACTTCGGGAGGAACGACCGAGAAAGAGTCATAATTAGCATTTCTTCACTCTTTGGTCGCTCCACGCCAAATCGACCAGAGGAAGGAACAGTGCAATTTGGTATCGTTAGAAAGGTCATTAAAAAATAAAAAAAAACACTTGGAATGAAGTATCGGAACCACGAGCTCCAACGGTGGCAAGTGCCGGCCACTGAACTTAATCAGACTGTTTGATTTAGTGGAAGTTCTTGTTTTAGCTTGCAAAAATAGTCTCGCAATTCCAGTCCATATAGGCGACAGGAGTAAAAAAAAAAACTAGGTAACACTCAAATGCATAGATCTCGAGATAGGAACGAGATAAAAAAAAAATCGTAGGAATTTGTTTTCTTTGAATCAATTCCTCTACATGCATACCGATTTTTGTCGAAATCGAAGATGATTGATCTGATTGATGATTGATCTGGTCGATTTGATGTGGAGCGACCCAAGATTCAAGAACGGTTACGCTAATTATGACTCGGTCCTTTCCCTCGAAGTATATTTATAATAATATCATACCAAACTGCTCAGGAGGAGCAGAGAAATCGATTGATACTATACACCGCACCTGAAAAAATGTGACTTTCCAATCATCCTGTATATATATAATTAAAATGTGAAGCAGAGCTCAGATAAATCTCTCTGAAGATTTTTAAATATATTTTTCAAATCGTCAAAATGAAATAAAATAAAAAAACCTTACATTTTCCAATCACATAACAACAAATATTTCGAGTTTGGTGAAAAATCATCTACGAATCCTACTTTTCTTTTTTTTTTTAAGGAAAAACAATTTGGTTTTCTTCATGCGCAGGGAACACAGGCGGGACGGGGCAGAGTCTTACCTGGATACAACCATCAAAACCGTGGGAGGCGTCCTTCAAGGTCAGGGTTTCCCGCAAAATCATATATTATATATATATATATATATATATATAATATATGTAATTAAATATAATTTGTTTTCTCCGTGCAGGGAGGAGGCAGTGGGCCGCCATCGGGATCCTCTCCGGGATCTGCGTAATCGTCATCACCCTCATTTTCGTCTTCTGAACGCTGATCGTCGTTCGGCTTCGTTTCGTGTACATAATGCATTAATTAATAATTAATAAATACAGCCGGGTTATTGAGCGAGGGAATTCCCGTTGCAAGGAGGTGCTTCTTGCCTGGGATGGCAATATTGCACAGTAGCAATATTGCACTCGGTAATGCTGAATCCAAGAAAGATGAGGAATGATACATTCGGATTTTTTAAATTTTGTTGAGATTCGGCTCTGTTGAATTCCGAATTTCGAGCCCTTCCACACCGTTCCTTCCACACGTGAAAATTTAAAACCATTGAGGCATGGGTAAAGGTAAAAATCACACAAGAGCAATTAGTTCTACTTAACCTTCTACCGCTGGTACCACCAGGTTCTCTAGAACGTCAGAATTCGCGCCTAAAGTAATCTAAACATTTAGAAGGACCCTGTTGGCTTCATCTTCTCAAAAGTTACCATAAAATATAAAATTAAAAAGTATCACGCTATTATTATTTATTATTCAAGTTAGTTGATTACCGCGACATTTTGGCGCTGCCATCGGCTTCACCGCTGAGACGAATCGGCAGAAAAAAAGAAGCACGAAACGATGATTGCAGATCTTCTTGCGCTTCGGTGGCACGACGTGCATGACGTTTCTCAACCTCGAAATAATTATGTTCATACCGTCTTACCGGAACTTGAAAGTAAGTTCGCGGGAAAAAAAAAAACATGCCTAGTGCAGTAGTGGCCCTCCTTTCAGTTAGGGAAACCCTCATTTTGGCTCCTAATCGAACAAAATAATATATCTCTCCAGTCTTCGATCATCAAAAACCTTATTTCTCAATTACATTTGGTAAAAATATATATATAATTTTGGTAAAAACAAACTTATCCCGCCAAGTGATGATGGAGCCCTTCGCGTGCTTGCATCCACCCGCCATGAAGGTTGGGAGGGAACTGACAGCTCTGCTTACTGACGCGGCGCCGCGCAGAAAGCCTGGGTCCTACGCGCATGCGCGGTTGGTCGTACGCGCATGCGCGTTGCGATCTGCATCCTCGAGGGCGAATAGTATTCCCTCCGTTTGCAAGTTTCAGACCCAATATTCGCAATAAACATGCCAATTTTGATGCGTATTCACAACAAAACGAACTCAGCCTGTACATCGTTCTTATCTACCTGCTTACCAATTTTCGCGTTGATCGGACCAATTGTTTTAGTTATCATCGGACAACGTAAGTGTGGCACACTGACACACGGACACACAGACGCACTGATGGAAAGGACGGGACCATAAGTGGTCCCTTTCCTTTCAGGAAAATCAGGAAAATCCGCCCACTAAAAAACGGCGGATTGTTTGAAAGCGTTTCGCGGAAACGACGCTCAGGCCCACCGCTTCAGTGGCCCTCAACGGCTCCGGCATCCGCGAATTGCGTCACCTGCCGACTTACTGCCATTACTTGCGGCATGAATTTTCCATTAGCTCGTGTCGTCCCTCAAGAAGCCATTCGAGCACGAAGCCATCAGAAAAGACCTAATGACAGTGGGTTCATGGAATTCGTCGTCGTTCTACGAGGAAGCCCACTTCGACGGACCAAACAGTTAATTTTTTTCATTTCCGACTTCGAACAAAGCACGAAGATTGTGCCGCATGAAAAAAATTTCATTCGGGGTTATCTCGATCATCATCAATCATCACATTTCCGGGAAGATGGAAAATGCGGGGGTGGAAGTCCTTTCCGGTCCAATCAAGGCCAGAGGGAAATTTACATTTTCATATTAAATTTCGTCGCGGATCGCGTGAAAATCGCGCATGTTATTTGCTGCCGTTCCTTACGGTAAGGAATTCCGGGTCCATGTAGCAGTCGGGAAGAAAATATTGCCTGCCAAGCTGATTGCACCAAATCCAAGCATAATGGGATTATATGCATTTGCATGCAAGTAATGGCATTAAAGGCGAGGCAGCATTGGGATGATGTGCACCGACAAATGCTGATTCACCACACGTGTGCGATGAATCAGCATAGACCTGCAGATGCTCGAGTTACGTTGGAAGTCCGGAGTTCAAGAGGTTCCGAGCCAGCCTCCCCGCATCCACATCACTTCCATGCATTTCTCATCCACATCACTTCCATGCATATCTCA
>CAJPEV010000239.1:128393-142110 GCA_905338385.1 Darwinula stevensoni
TGAATCAGCATAGACCTGCAGATGCTCGAGTTACGTTGGAAGTCCGGAGTTCAAGAGGTTCCGAGCCAGCCTCCCCGCATCCACATCACTTCCATGCATTTCTCATCCACATCACTTCCATGCATATCTCAGCCGTTCAGAGTTGAGAGGCGCGAATCCCGAAAGAAGAAAACACGGAAGATATAGATAGCAGTCCCCGCGAAGGAAGATAAGCAGCTTATCAATGGGGTGACTCAAGCCGAGCACACATCCACGGATCCGCACATCCACGGATCTGCACATCCACGCATGGCCGCACCGATCGGGACGTTCATGTCGGCTGAGAACAACGATCCTTTCTCCCTCGGGCGCCGGTGAGTCAAGAATTTTTTGGTCGTTCGGAGAAAACGAGCGCATGCGCTCTAAGATGCCCTAATTGACTTGAGTGCGCATGTACCACAAAAGTACATGCGCACTCGAGTCCATGTTATCATGAATGCTACCAATTATGAATCCATGTGGCCGTCTAAATGGGTTTAGGTGGAAAATTTATATTTGCAATGTGTTTCCCCCCCCCCCCTCCGGCGCAAGAGAGTTCCCTAGTCGCACATGAAAATTGAATTGGACGTCAATTAAATGTCAACTTAATTTTACGTCCTACTGGGGTTGGGGAAAATGCACTTAAGAGCGAAAAATACTTTCACGCTTTCACGACCCAAGTGACGGTCTCGCCGATCCCGTTGATGACATCTAAAGGGAACTGCATCCACGTCGCTTCCAGGTCGCACCAAAGTACAAGAAAAAAACTTGAAAAAACAAAAACCAATAAAAAAAAACAAACAACCCATCGAGACGGTGGAAAAGGATAAAACACCACTTCCAGCCTTCCATGATTTCCCGGGCGAACGGGCAATGGAAGCCACGAAATGGCAATTCCTCGACAAGAGCTCGGTCGCTGGCCACTGGTTTCACGCCGAAAAAAAGAAACTATGGTTGGCTGGCTTTCAAACCTTTTTTTCATGAATCTATCCCTCACCGGCCACTCTTACACCAAACATTCACTTAATTTTATCCGTTTCAATGCATCATGCAAGAATTGTTTCATTTCCTACTGACTACATTAAAATTTTTTTAATGTTACATTTTCCAATATATTAAGGAAATTACATATACGTGAGATTGCCGTATTCATTCCATGGAATCTGCACTCACTGAAAGTATTTTAAATTTCTCTATTCGTCACTTTCAAAATCTGCTCAGAGCTGCAATTTAAGCCTTTTTAAACCAATATAAGCCTTTTAAAACCAATATAAGCCTTTTTAAGCCAATTTAAGCCAATTTAAGCCTTTTAAAGCCTTTTTAAGCCATTTAAGCACGCGACGTTGGACGAAAGCACCGATCGCCCAGCCACTGAGTCGCACGCCGAATCCATGCGACGCGAATCACGGGACAGATAGCCTCGGGGGAAAAAAAAAATCGGACTATCGGACCGAGACTCAGGAGGAAAAAAAAAAAAAACCTGAAATGCTCGATAATTTTTTGTTTTTTTTTTATTAGAGAAAATATCCTGCCACAGGGCCGGCGTATTTCCCTCAAACCGCTACACCCTGAAACCCTGCGAATCCCAGACTTTCAATACGAGGGAGGATGTCTATACCTCCCCATTGCTGTCTTTCAGGGAGCTGGACAAAGCCCTCCAAGACGCCCGAGATCTGTACCACCACCTGATGTACATGGAGACGAAGCCGCCGGGCTTCGTCAAGGAGGGAGACTTAACACGGGCGAGGACCAGCTTGCAGAACATTCTGAGGACGATCGAGTGGGACCTCAAGGATCTGGAGGACTCGTTTGGTGCGGGAAAAATTACCTTAATTAGGTGATTTTTGTTATTGTTATTTGATTTTCCGGGGACAGAACTGAGCAAGCGGAACGCGAGGGCGCTGAAAATCGCCGACGAGAAACTCGAGGAGAGGAAGCGATACATCGACGAGACGAGGACGGAGGTCGCCTCCATGAAGGACCGGTTCAACCTCCCCGACGTCCACGGCAGCTCTTCCTCGCGGGTATTCCTCGCCGTCGAATCCCATGTTCTCTAGTGAAGGCTTTGCGCTGATTTCAATTTTTTTTATTCGTTGAAATCGCACGAGGAAAAACCAAAGGTGAAAGCAGAATTTCTTTTTCCAAACCGTGTCCCAAAAAAATTCCGCTTGTCATTGCGCCAAATATAATTGTGGAAGTAATATGCGCGTCGCATGACTTTACCCATCTAATTTCTGGCAGATATTTCGGAGCAGCCAATTTCCAATGACATAATTTGGCAATCATTGCCCGAAAAGATAATTGCCTTCGACTCTCTTTCCGCACCGCCCTCCTTTCCAGCCTCCCCGCAAGCAGGTGGAGGTGTCGCACGTGGCCCTGGACCCCGGGGAAGACACGCTCTGGGAGCATCCCCGACTCAGCGGTTCCAGCGAGCGCACGATTCAACCCAGGTGAATCTCGATCGGATAGACCGAGAAGTCATTTCAAACCCGAAGCATAGAGAGATTTTATTGTTTTAAAATGAGTAACTGAGGAGTAATTAGCATTAATTAACTTTGAGTAACATTAATTCCACTCGTACAGTAATTAATATCTATACAATACCATGGAGAAACTCTCAATTTATATATTGCGTGCCATTGTCATCTGTGCCAAACGAGTTGAATCCTTGGTATCGATTCTCAACAAACTTTTTTGTCAATTGTTTCTTCAGCTTAGTTTTTTTCACAATATTTTATTTTATTCTATTTTATTTCATTTTATTTTACTCACACGTTTCCATTGAACCGATTTATTATGTTTCTCTCAATCTTTAAGCCTTCTAAAATTGAAGCTTTTCGATATTTTTTTTGTACACTGTATATTCCATACCATATACCGTCATTTTCAATCTCACGTATTGGCTCATAAGAGCCCAGAAAAGTGAATATCGATCTTTCGATTTCATCTTAAATTGAAGTAATTGCATGCAACATTTCAATCATGGATATTATTAATTATTAACACCCGCGTAATAAACAAGGCGGCCCAAAATAAGGATTGTTTTCTTGCTTCTTGATAGAAAGAAGGACTCCTCAGCCAAAAAAAAATTTCAGACTTTAAATATTCATATCTTAAAGGATGACTTAGAATTTTTTAAAAAATCGAAGTTTGGCGACGGAAAATCGGAGAAAAACCGACTTTTCGCAACCGAAATTGACTTTTTTTCTTTTAACGAATTTAACGAATTTCAGGTCTAAAAAAAAAAAGGATTTTGGAGCTTAGTCTTTATTCTTTTCATTACATGCAAAAAAAATATCGTTAAAAAATAATGCACCTGATATGCACATTAAAATAACGGCCTTTCTTTCGGGACACCCCGTATATTTCACGCGACCTCGTTAAAGTGATTTATTCTTACTTTCTTCTAAGGCTGAAACTAAATTTTAAAAATATATATATCTGATTTTCTGCACGCAGAGTGATCGATTCAGGCGGTTCAGCCTTGGAAAAGACCATCGACCTCGTCTCGGGAGTCCTGCAAGGTTCGAAATCCCTCGAAACCCGATCCATCGCCTTAGAGATAGAGCGACAGAGAAGGCGACTTTAAATTCTAAATTCGGGGCAAACATGCTTGAATGTTACAATTCTAAATTAAGTAATGAAGACTCTCGGGACCCATTGGCGCTCTTCCTGCCGCCGGTGATGCCAAGTCGCTCACGAGTGAGCACAATTCGGAAAGTTGATGAAAAGTCAAAATTCTTGCAGAAAAAGTGAACGGCTAGTACCAGCAAGGCAGACAGAATCTGATCTGCTAGTACTAGCAAAGTACTATCTGCACCTCCCGGTCTTCTGTCAACCGTCAGTCTCTGGAACTCGGTGGGCGATGATCGTCTCCGAATTACAAGATTGATACGCTAATTCATAAATTCTTGCATAAAATGTTTAAAGAGTTCGGGCTTACCCTGCATTACAAGTCGCCTGCAGCGTTTTCGATAGACCCGATTTGCTGGGACAGACTTCACCTTGCTGTTTCACCTCCACCTAGCTGTTTCACCTTCACCTTGCTGTTTCACCTTCACCTTGCTGTTTCACCTTCACCTTGCTGTTTCACCTTCACCTTGCTGTTTCACCTTCACCTTGCTGTTTCACCTTCACCTTGCTGTTTCACCTTCACCTTGCTGTTTCACCTTCACCTTGATGTTTCACCTTGTTTCCTTCTTCTAGGTGGAAGAAAGTGGACCGCCATCGGGGTTCTCTCGGGGATTTGCATCGTCACCATCGTCATTATATTATTCACTTAAAACTCAGAATCGTCTCACCTCTCAGCGATTTCCTGGATACTTCTGTTTTTATATCCCGAATTGTACGCACACGAGATGGAATAAATTGCCGTTCATATACAAATATTTCCGGCGGTTTATTCCTTGAAGCCGAAAGCTTATTCGCTCGATTCCGACGACCGATCGGTTCGAACTATTAACCGAAGGAGGGTCGGCTTGAATGCTTTGACATTTTCCCTTAGTTTTTTTTGCTTTTCTCCACCCGAAAAACTCAGAAATGCGGAATACCTAGCATGAGCAGCGGTTGCTTAACGAAGGGGATTGCCTCACTTTTTTTTTATTGCATAATGTAATTTAAAAAAAAAATTGGAAGGCGCTGAATATCGATGGAACAGAATCGGGACTGTTTTCATTCAACCAAGAAAACAATCCATATGCGAATGGATTTGGGGCGTTCAAACTTCTGCCCACTTTAATCGATTCAGATTTCAAATATTTGGCGCTGATGCCAATGCATTTATTGCCAATGAGATTATTTACTGACGATGAGATCGATGCATGCAGAATGATGGGTGGAGCGAATTTTATTTTATTATATTATATTATTATAGCGTCAGCGCTCTCGCATCAATATCACTTACCCTATGTAAAACTCGAGGAGAGGAAGCGATACATCGACGAGACGAGGACGGAGGTCGCCTCCATGAAGGACCGGTTCAACCTCCCCGACGTCCACGGCAGCTCTTCCTCGCGGGTATTCCTCGCCGTCGAATCCCTTGCTCTCTAGTGAAGGCTTTGCGTTGATTTGCATCTTTTTTTTTTGTTACTCGTTGAAATCGCAGGAGGAAAAACCAAAGTTGGTTCACAATTTCTCACAATTTCTTTTTCCAAACCGTGTCCCAAAAAAAATCCAGGAGCTTTGGAATTACTGGCCTTAGCATCGCGCTTGTCATTGCGCCAAATATAATTGTGGAAGTAATATGCGCGTCGCATACCTTTTCCCATCTAATTTCCAAACCAGTTTCCAATGATTTAATTTGGCAATCATTACCCGAAAAGATAATTGGCTTCGACTCTCTTTCCGCACCGCCCTCCTTTCCAGCCTCCCCGCAAGCAGGTGGAGGTGTCGCACGTGGCCCTGGACCTTGGGGAAGACACGCTCTGGGAGCATCCCCGACTCGGCGGTTCCAGCGAGCGCACGATTCAACCCAGGTGAATCTCGATCGGATCGACCGAGAAGTCATTTCAAACCCGAAGCATAGAGAGAAATTATCTAAAAATGAGTAACCGAGGAGTAATTAGCATTAATTAACTTTAATTGAGTAACATTAATTCCACTCGTACAGTAATTTATAAATGTACAACACCATGGAGAAACTCTCAATTTATATATTGCGGACCATTGTCATCTGTACCAAACGAGTTGAATCCTTGGTATCGATTATAAACAAACATTTTTGTCAATTGTTTCTTCAGCTTAGTATTTTTCAAATTATTTTATTTTATTTTTTTTTCACACTATTTTACTCGCACGTTTCCATTGAACCGATTATGTTTCTCTCAATCTTTAAGCTTTCTAAAAATGTAAGCTTTTCGATATTTTTTTGTACACTGTATATTCCATACCATATACCGTTATTTTCAATCTCACGTATTGGCTCATAAGAGCCCTGAAAAGAGAATATCGATCTTTCGATTTCACCTTAAATTGAAGTAATTGCATGCAACATTTCAATCATGGATATTATTAATTATTAACACCTGCGTAATAAACAAGGCGACCCAAAATAAGGATTGTTTTCGTGCTACGTCTGATGGAAAGAAGAACGACTTAGCCAAAAAACTCTTTTTTCAGACTTTAAATATTCACATCTTAAAGGATGATGTAGGAAAAAAATCGAAGTTTGGCGACGGAAAATCGGCGAAAAACCAATTTTTCGCAACCGAAATTGACTTTTTTCTTTTAACGAATTTAACGAATTTCAGGTCTAAGAAAAAAAAGGATTTTGGAGCTTAATCTTTATTCTTTTCATTACATGCAAAAAAAATATCGCTAAAAAATAATGTACCTGGTATGGACATTAAAATAGCGGCCTTTCTTTCGGGACACCCCGTATATTTCACGCGACCTCGGTAAAGTGATTTATTCTTACTTTCTTCTAAGGCTGAAACTAAATTTTTAAAATATATATGTCTGATTTTCTGCACGCAGAGTGATCGATTCAGGCGGTTCAGCCTTGGAAAAGACCATCGACCTCGTCTCGGGAGTCCTGCAAGGTTCGAAATCCCTCGAAACCCGATCCATCGCCTTAGAGACAGAGCGACAGAGAAGGCGACTTTAAATTCTAAATTCGGGGCAAACATGCTTGAATGTTACAATTCTAAATTAAGTAATGAAGACTCTCGGGACCCATTGGCGCTCTTCGTGCCGCCGGTGATGCCAAATGCCAATGAGATTATTTACTGACGATGAGATCGATGCATGCAGAATGATGGGTGGAGCGAATTTTATTTTATTATATTATATTATTATAGCGTCAGCGCTCTCGCATCAATATCACTTACCCTATGTTTATTCGAAGGAGTTTGCATCTCACATCTCCCAGAAATGGCTTTTTGAATTTTAAGCAGTGAGTTTCCATTCCCGGCATTGGAAAAGCGAGGAGCGAGAAAATCAAGAACTTTATGGAAAGAAATGCATAAGCGAAGTCACAGGGAGGGATTGGGCACTTTGCTCGCTCGTTGGCGTGTTAGAGTCGAAATGAAAATGGTGGATGCATATTTTTGCACGCCGAAAATGCAGTGCGTTCTGTTCGGAGCTCCTCAAGAAAGTGCAATGAGTGTCGCCAAAATGCACCTTTCGCTATTCATATCTATTGATGTTGAAAGAGGACTGGAGGTATTCAATAGATATTTAGGTACTTGAAGAAACTGTGAAATTCTTGCGTTGACGGAACCAATTGCGGCCATCACCTGGGTCCATTCGATGAGGGATTGGCTTCTGAATAGTACCGTTCACGTCGGCGATGTCAGGCCACACTTCCTATTAATATTTGCTGAGGATATTGGACATTTATTCTCCTGGAAAAACCCCTAAGGGCACGTTTCTTGCAAAATGTGCATTTCCTGAATCTCTTTTGGCCAATGAAAAAAAGAAATTGTTGAAAGTTGAAACTTGGAGCAAAAGTAGGTGTTCGATTGCTGAGTGTAGATTCTATTTTTCATATATGTCCCCTCAGGGAAGATTATAAAGAGATCTGATGTTAGGCACAAAACAAATCATCCGAGCAACTTTTAATGAAATATGTGCCATGAGGAGACGAATCGACATTTTTAGACAGGGACCCACTTTGAATACGTTTTTCCCACATTGAAAATGAATTAATGAATCACTATCCTGAATAATGGAACACTGAACGCGCGACCAGGTCGAGCCTGTTTGCCCTTCAGGGAAAACTCACTAGTAGGGGAAGGTGGGGCAAAACGGAGCAGTTCAGGAAAACTGCCAAAATTTAGTACCAAGGAGTTGGCGCAGCACGTTGTGGATTGGTATGCGGTATCTTTCATGTCTTACCTACGAATAGGATTCAAATTCATCGCGAAATCTGCGATGGGTTTTTTTCCCCCGACAATTCTAAAAGTTGTTGTCAAACGCCGAGTTTTGCCCCACCCATTGGGGCAAAATGGGGTGCTCCTCTAGATAGTGTTTTACCATGTTTTTATTCACAATACATACCTATTTAAATAGGTCAAAGAACAGAAACAGCAATGAAACCTGCAATTAAGCCTTGTTTTTTCGCATATTTTCACATATTTTCATTACATGCCTAATTACTATGGCAGCAGAACGGAAACTACAAAGAAACTTTTAAGGCAAAACAATCGTTGCCGGTTTCAAATTGTTATTCACGTATTCATCATAGATGCAAATTTACAATGTCACAGAAGAACATTTCCATATCCGTGTCGCGTTCGACGCATGCATAGCTGTCATGAGCTGAATCTCAGTGACCCAACTTTCATTGGGTTTTTGAGCGGGAGAAAGAATCTGAGCAGTAGCACATCGAGTCGGCCTGAGCCTCACCATTGTAATGGATATTCCAGCCAGACTTCAATAAATATATAGAGCCGCTATACCACCCCATTTCGCCTCCTCACTGTCACCCCGTTTTGCCCCATCAGCACTGTCTACAATAAAGACACTGCCAAATAAAAGGTGAGTGAGCTGATGAAATATGATGAGTGAAAAAATGATTACTTGATGCAATAATTCACATTTTCACCTTCAGTCAAAAAAATTTCGGACGCCTCCAATGTTCCCATGTTTATTTGTTTCGCTCATGAAAAACTCGACGCAAAATAAGACAAGTCGATGTTTTCCTTTTTGTCTCGGTGCTTAAACTACTTTGGAGAACACCGCCGTGTGAGGAGACTTGTAACGGTCGTAGGCGGTTATAAAATGGTAAATAGCCGATAGATATCGAGTATGGTTTGGATAAAATCTGCGTTGCCCCGGTTTGCCCCACCTTCCCCTATATAATACTCCTGCATATGCGTCTAAATGGGCCTCACACAATGTCAAAAACAACACAATTAAATATACTTCACCATTACAAATGTATCTCACTCCGACGCATTAGCACAATGAAGGGATAGACAAGATTCAGGGTCAGGTAAACGTACATCAAGGAGGTGACAACTCCCAAGAAATTATGCTTCATATTGATAGATTTTTTTATACCATTATTGGGAAAACATATTTACAGGATAAACAAAAAATATCCCCCAAGAGTGCAAATGGACACTGATGCCTTCAATTTTATGACCCAAAAAGGGAGTTTGAGCGATGAAAGATAATGAGCAAATGAAAAATATCCACACGGGTGAGCTCTTATACTCTAGAAGACACAACTTCGAAATCAACAGGAAACGGAAAGCACAATAGAAGGAGAGGAAGGAAGAGTGTTCCTACATCTGCTAGTAGGAGAGAGCCCATTGCAAACAGCAACTAAGGACGAGTGAATGAAATCCAATGTTAGGATGAATTGTAACCAGGAAAACAGGTTTTAGATACATCAAGACCTCTCTCACAGTCGCAATTACGTATCACAACTTTCAACGTTTACCTTTCTAGCAGAGCTAGTCGTGACGATGCCCTAGCCCCAATCGACAGAAATACAGCTGCCCACGCCGGGATCGGGGCAGGTGCAGTCTAGGGGCTCTGTGCAGTCGAGGAAGCGGAGACTTAAGCGACTGCTCGGAATATTCCAAATCTGGAATATTTAGCTGTTGGATGGATGATCAAATTGCAGAATGGAATGAACGAAATTTAAGATTTCGAGAGGAAACACGGAGGTAAGACCCGGTAAGTTCGAAAAACGACTGCAGCATATATGCTGGTGAACATTAAAAAAAAAACAATGATTTTCTTTAACAGCGAAGTACAGTATTAAGGTGAAATGGGAAAGTAAAAATCGCATCGATGGAATGAATCAATGAAGAAACTAATGCTACGACGACGCTTTGAGGAACGAAGAGGAGACAATAGCAGAAAGCATGATCCCTGACGGAAATTCTTGCATTAAAAAACATAGGTTACTTTTATATCGATTTAAGGGTAACCGAGGCGGTTAGAGGTAGGAGACAATGCACCAGGGACGTTTCATGGAACCGTAGTTTCGGCAGAAATCCTGTTCAGTAGGGCGGAAATGATTAATTGATGCGATCCATGCGCGGAAGAAATCCTTGACTTTCCGGTCTTGGAAAGGCAGGTGAGAGAATATCAACTTCGACAGCTGCGAAGGCATTTGGTCGTAATCACAGAGGTCCTGCCACAACTCGCAAGTCTTCCCCGTTTCGGACTCGCGCTTTTCGCCCACGTACTCCCTTGCCCATCTCTGTCAGGCGACATTCCGTGCAATTTGGCTGTGGTGCTTCTCCAGCTGCGATGGAAAACCGATGAAATTCGGACTCATTTGTGGATGTTTACGAGTAGAAGAGCACCATGCTCTCCCGCGAAAAAAAAGGTGAATTTATGTGCGCAGCTTTACGTGCAGTCAACTCTCGCTATCCCGCCACTCCATATAACACCAGCTTCGTTTATCGTCAACTTTTTCTTCTAGATGGGTATCCCCATTGGCCTTGTCTAACCCGCATCGTAACTTTTTTTTCAACGGACAAAATGGAAAAATTCCGGCCGGAAATGTCTCTCGGGACTCATTCCACTTTTCCCTGCGGATGTCCAACATTGTAACTCTATAATCAGCATTTTTCATGCATAGGGCGATTCCAAGCACCTTTTTATGAAAATATGTTATCTTTCGACTCCTCGAACTTCTTTTCCATGCATGAAAAGATTTAGAATTGAAATATTGAACGTTAATTATTCGTGCAGATTTATTTTAAAAGTCGCTTAATGGTTTTTTTTTTCTAGTGTCAAAGTTGTCACCTCACCAGCGGGGCACGAACCTGAAGAAAATATAAATTGAAATAATTATGTACCCTATCTCTGCAATGGCATTACTTCCCTCATCCACGAATATCAACCTACTTTCAAATTTTACTCTCTCGACGAATGATTTGTCATGTGTAAGTCACAACCCTATTCGCGGTTCATTGAACCGGGATCACCGACTGCTTCGGTTGGACATCGATGTGAGAATGGCCGGCCCAAGACGAAGTGGATTCATGAGATTCATGAGATTCATGCATTCGTTCATTATATTTATACGTTTGATACATGGCGGGTTAACTCTATTAACTTGAAATTGTATTTAAGTTTATTGATTCTGTTCTGTATGGGACATGAGCGTGCCACTGTTTCGACCTCTTTATTTCTGCATTTCGGACTCGCATGTTTGTGAATACGGCAAGATGTTGTTAATATGGTTAGATGCAACGCGATGTAGAAAGACTGGCTTTTAATACGAGGGGTGTCCAATAAGATTCCGCACACCATTTTTCAATGAAGTACTAAATGAAGTACTAAACTCTGGAAGTGAAGACCATCAGCATTCTCATGGTCTTCACTTCCAGAAAAATGTGCCTTCATCGGTCTTGAATGCCATGTGCGAGTGAACATTGCCATGCGACAGGCACACATCAATGTTCCCTAATTTCTTCTCCAGTTTGTGTAGTGTCCGGCGGTATCTGTCGGCATAATTATTGCGTTTCGTTCTGAAAATTCCAGCTGTATTGGACCATTCTTTCCTCAAAAAAAAAAAACTGTAGGCATGACCATTTAGGTGGATGCTTGAGATTTCTTGAACTAAGAATAGTCTTAGCCAGGTTTCCGCAGCCAAAACTTGCTTTACAGTTCAAAATATATGCATCAAAGTGATGCCGAGGTACAGCGTGCTGTATCTGCCAATATACGCAAATTATAACCAAAATTAGTTCAACATGAATGAAGAAAATGAAATTGGAAGGAACCATGAGAGATCAAGTAACAGGACACACGTGGGAACGAATCGAAAAGGTTATATATAATATATTAATATTTACATTATACATCATAATATATTGTAATGGACAAAAAAGTTCCGATGAACTGCCTCTTCTGGCCACATCGTCTGTAACGGTAATGTAACGGTAGCAGCATCAGTTTCGCGCTGCCTCGGTCCATCGATAACCTCAATCTTCAGCAAATATTCTGAGCGAACTCGCGAGCCGACAATGCACAAACGCCACGCACGAATAATGTTTCAGTATGTAGGAATCGAACTCGATCTTATTTCTGTCCCTGAGACTTGTTCATAGTCGTACCGTAGGTAAGCTCGATAGGGAATTGACGTTGACATAGAGGGAACGGTATGCCGAGTTGGGTTGACGTGTCCAGTGAAGCTTCTGCCAGCAAATGAACACAACCACAAAGTGCACCTGTGTTTCACCTTCACTACTATAGGTGTTCAAATGAAATGGGAACTTTTAGTCCCCTACCCTCGACTACCCTTAAACTATGAGTAACAACCATTGATAGAGTAACAACCAATTAGAGCCCCCCCCAAATATTAATACATTTGCGTTCAAGTTTTTCACGATCTTAGGAGTTTCGTCGCAAAGGTCGTTCCCAATCATGAAACTCCGAACATGAATCAGGATAGCTCAATGTTTTAGGTTGATGGCGAGCGGAAACAGACGCAGAGTATTGAGATTGTTGAAGAACTCAATCGGAAAGGTTGCCGATCGGCGTCTTCACCACCGTGATCGTTTTCTTCACGATGTCGATACTGTGATGCGTCCGAAATTCGCCTTGCAATCGGGACGACACGTCTTCATTGACCAAACAGGAGTGCTCATTCTGGGGACAGAGAACGAGCGCGTTTGCTTCTCACTTCGGCATCGCAGACTTAATGTCGTTGCCCATACAGCTTGTTCGCTATATTATCGGAGATACAATGCCTGGTAACCGAACGAAGAGCTCAGATGGATCGCCCTGTAGAATCATTCACGTCAACGAATGGGCTCCTTTCAACGCAATTTCATCCTGATGGCCGATTTTGGTCTCGTTCTTATCGACCAGCGCCTTTGGGATGTGTAGTGAAAGAGTAAAGTACCACTTTATAATATTTTTTGCAGTCAAATGTTGAAGTCAATAATGCGCAACCAGGGGAAAGGCAGGGTGCACCGACAGATTCAGTCTTTTCTTACCAAAATGGGCGAAGGTTTCACTTCCATTGTTACTTGCGATTGGGAAGGTCTAGGCACGGACCTTCATCCGTCCTTCATGAGCTCTTGCTGTGATCGGGAGTGCAACGGGGGAGGTGTGATCCTTCTGTGAATAATGTCGACTGCCGACTTAACCGTTGAAAATGTCTGCTGGCAGCCAGTATCTATGGTTGCCAATATATATTAGTACAACCCTAGATTTTATATAGTTAAGTGAACTTATCCCAAGATCGCTATTAACCTGAATGCAGTCCTCTGTTTAGCTTTAAATCCATAATGAAGAAAATTGATTGGTTAATAAAAATTTTATTTGCAGGTTTGGAACACGACTTCCGTGGATTTGAGAAAAACAACCTTGATTGCCAGCTCCATTATGAGTGTCAAACGATGGACCTAAGTGGAGTCGTCAGCGAATATGTGGAAAACCTGCTTCCTAGAAACATCGTGTTCAACTTCAACGTAAGACCATGACCTCTTTGGAAAGAAGCTAAGTGTTTCTAACAAGCTGGAGACATTGTACACTGTTTACAGGCTTTTCTGCAGGAATTTTTGCCTTACCTAGGAGCACCTGTATCAACTACTGCTTGTCTTGAGAAACAGATCCTATGTGGTACTTTCGCACTTTTTCAGTCTTCCAATGAGTAGTGGGTATGGATTCAATCTGAAAAGGGTGTACATAAATACATTAGGATTAATGTCAAATAGTCTGGTTGGTGAATAAGTTAAGGAGTTAATACGGTATACTGAACCAACTTGATTCAGACTCCATG